>PVLA01001050.1:356285-412902 GCA_004027455.1 Hydrochoerus hydrochaeris
TTTTTTTTTTTTTTTTTTTTTTTTTTTTTTAGTTGGGTCTTTCTCGGGTTTTGGTATTAGAGTAATATTTGCTTCCAGGAATGACTTAGGGAGAATTGCTTCCCTTTAGATTTTACTGAACAGTTGAGGAGTGTCGGCATTAAGTCTTCTTTGTATTTCTTGTAGAATTCTGCAGTGAATCCATCTGGGCCTGGGCTCTGCTTTGTTGGTAAGGACTTAATTACATTTTCAATTTCATTAATAGAAATTGGGCTATTCAGCAGTTTTACATCTTCTTGATCCAGCTTTGGTGGTTCGTATGTTTCTAGGAATCTGTCCATTTCTTGTGTGTTATTGAACCTACGAGAGTAGTGGTTTTCAAAATAGATGTTGATGATCTTTTGTATTTCCACAGAGTCGGTAGTGATTTCACCTTTTTCATTCCATATTGCATGAATTTGAGTCTTTTCTTTCCTTTTTTTAATTAGGTTAGCTAGGAGCTTACAATTTTATTTTCTAAGAACTGACTCTTTGATTCATTGATTCTTTGTATTGTTTTCTTAGTCTCTATTACATTAATTTCTGCTCTAATCCTTATAATTTCCTCCCTTCTTTTGGCTTTGGGCTTGGCTTGCTCTTCTTTTTCTACCTGTTTGAGGTGTAGTATCAGGTTGTTTGTTTGTGTTCGTTCTGTTTGCCTAATGTGGGAACTCAGTGCAATAAATTTTCCTCTGAGTAAACTGCTTTCATTGCATCCCACAGGTTCCAGTAAGTTGTATTTGTATTTTAGTTTGCTTGTAGATATTGTTTAATTTTTCTTTAATTCCCTCTTCAACCCACTGATTGCTCAAGAGTATATTATTTAATTTCCATGTGTTTGTGGGGTTTTTGCAGTTATTTTTATCATTAATTTCCAGTTTCATGGTGCTATGATCTGATAACATGTATGGGATATTTTCAATTCTCTTGCATTTACTTAAATATGTTCTGTGGGTTAGTATATGGTCTATTTTAGAGAATGTCCCATGTACTGCTGAGAAGAATGTATATTCTGATGTTGTTGGATGGAACATTCTGTATACATGTATCAAGTCTATTTGTTCACAGGTGTGATTCAGTTCTGTTATTTCTTTGCTGATTTTCTGTCTAGTTGATCTATCCCTTTGTGTCAATGGTGTGTTAAGGTCTCCTGTTATAATTGTGTTATTGCCTATTTGATTTTTCATTTCTGTTAATACTTGCTTTGTGTAGCTGGGTGCTCTGGAATTTGGTGCACATATATTTTAGGATTGTTATCTCTTCCTCTTGCAGTTTTCCCCTAATTAGCATGTAGTGACCTACATACATTTATCTCTTCAGAACTTTCTCACTTTGAAGTTCACATGGTCAGCAAATAGAATAGCTACCCCCACTTTTTTTGAGTTCCTGTTACATGGAGTATTGTTTTCCATCCTTTGACTTTCAGTCTATGAGTTTCCTTTTGGGTTAGATGGGTTTCTTGTAAACAGCATATGGTTGGACATTGTTTCTTGATCCATTCTGCCCATCTGTTTCTTTTAATTGGTGAATTGAGGCCATTTACATTAATGGTTATAACTGTCATGTATTGGTTTATTGTTGACATGTTATCTTTCTGATGTTGTATCTTAGTTTCCATTCTGTTTAATTGTCTGTCTTGCTTAGTGTTTTTTTTCCTATGTGTATCTAGAATGTCTTTCAGTATTGTTTGTAGGTTTGGTTTGGTGATCATGAAGTTCTTCAGCTGTACTTTGTCAGGGGAGTATCTTATTTCTTCATCCATTTTGAAGAACAGTTTTGCAGGTTACATCAGTCTGGGTTGGAAGTCATTTTCTTTAAGGATTTGAAACACTTCACTCCATGCTCTTCTTGACTTCATTGTTTGGGTTGAGAAGTCTGCTGTGATTCTGATAGGTTTTCCTTTATAGGTGACCTGTCTTTTCTCTCTAACAACTTTTAATAGTCTGTTCTTATGTTGGATTTCTAGGATGGTGGTTATTATATGTCTGGGTGTAGTTTTGTTTTGATTATGGCTATTTGGAGTTCTATATGCCTCACTAATCCATATGTCAGTTCCCATACTCATGTTTGGGAAGTTTTCAGCTCTTACTTCTGTAAATAGCCTCTTGGTATGATTTGTGTTTTCCCCTTCTTTTTCTTTTATCCTTATTAATCTTTTTTTTAAATTTTATTTAAAGAGAGACAAAAGCATGTAAAATGTAGAGATAATACAGAATTCAAAAAAAAGATAAACAATAAGAAATCACTAGTTAATAAATTGCATATTATCCTCTTAGAAATAGTTGTTCAAGTTACAAAATTAAAACATACAAAGTAGATAGTCAAACAGTGAGAGTGTGAACAGCTATGCATGCATGAATCTCTATGTGTATTTCTATCCTTTCTGTATTAGAGGGAAAAACAAAACTTAGCAAGACAAAACAAAACAAATTCCTATAAAAGCATGAAACCAAAAGGTCATATGAAACCACAGTACAAGGTGATCTACAATGATTACTGTGTTGTTTCTTATTATCTTCAATAGAATGTCTATATCATCAGGCATAATTGAATATAACAGTATAATTGAATATAGCAGTAAATAACAATATTAGTAAGATAAAACATTGTAGACAGTATAAAACTTCAAAGGCAGGTAATAATCAAACCAGAGTGGATATTCTAGTGGATCTTGTCATCTTAAGTGCAGTTGTCTATACTCTCAGACTTGATACTATCATTTATAAGAGCTTTGAATAAAATCTATCAACACAAAACAGTGATCCAACAAACCAGATTCAATTATCATCAGTCATGGTAAAACTGTGTAGGTTTTACAGAGGTTTAGATTAAGTTAATAGGAAATTAAGGATGATTACCATACTATATCCTGTTATTTCCAGGATCACTGTCTGTACCCTCAAATCTAGTACAGGTAGAATGACTGGAACAGAATATAATACATCTAAGCAGAGTAGTGTGAGTAATGTGGGTTTTAAATCCTGGTGCACTATTAACAGTACAGTGTATCAAGGCCATCTATGTTACAGTTTCTAGTTATCCTTCTCTGCCTCATTTCTGCTATGCTACTTTTCTGCCTTTGTTTAGTTTTCTCCTTCATTCTACTGCCTGCCCTACTCATTGAGGCCTTTCTGCCACTGTTCCTAAAATCCTGGTATTTTTTTTCTCTCTCTTGAATGTCCTTCAGCATTCTCTGCAGGGTTGGATTGGTGGTCAAAAACTCACCCAGTTCCTATTTGTCATGGAAGCATCTTGTTTCTCCATTAATTTCTAGTGACAGCTTTGCAGGGTACATCAATCTGGGCTGGAGGTCACCTCCCTTCAGGACTTGGAAGACTTCACTCCAAGCTCTTCTTGATCTGATGGTCTGTGTGGAGAAGTCAGCCATGATCCTGATGGGCTTACCTTTATAGGTAATCTGTTTCTTTTCTCTGATGGCTTTTAATATTCTGTTTTTATATTGAATTTCTGGTATCTTGATTAATATCTGTTTGGGTGTAGCTCTATTTTGGTTGTAGGTGGCTGGAATTCGGTATGCCTCACACAACAGAATGTCATTTTCTTTTCCCATGCTTGGGAAGTTTTCCTTAATTATTTCCATGAATAGCCTTTGTAATTCACCTGTATGTATTCCTGCTTCTTCATTCACATTTCTTATTCTTAAATTGTAGATTCTCTTGTCATCTTTTAGCCTTTGTATTGTTACTGCCTGTTTCCTTGTTATTTTTAAGAGATCTTTCCTTTCATGATCACACAATGCAAACTTATCTTCAAGTTTTGATAGTCTATCCTTAGTTTCTTTTAAGGCATTTTTGCCAGCTTTCAATTGAGTTTTTAATTTCCTGGTAGTCTCTGAATCTGCTTCATGTTTTCTATATTTTCTTTATATTCTTTATCAAATGTTTCTCTCCTTTTTTTGTGTTCCTCCCTTCTTTCATCTGTATCATCCTGAGAGATGCTTCCCGAGAGCATTTCTTTTATTACTCTACTCATATCCTGCTTTACCTGATTTAATAGTTCAGATTTGAGCTCATCTACAAGGTCCCGAAGATATCTTTTAATGCCCTTTACAGCCATGTCTGATGTTGTGTGTTTGCTGCCCTCAGGCTCCCTTGTTTTTCCTTCTTCTGGATCAGGGCTCTTGGGATTCTGGGCTGAGGGCCTTCTCCTGCCTCTGTCTCCTGTCATGGCCCTTGGCTTCCTCCACACAGGTTACAGTGCAGGTCCCAGCCCCTTCCCCGTTGGCCATGTTTCCTCTGAAGCACGCTGCCAAGGGAACTCCGCCCTTTCTTGCCTGCTCTTGTCCTATCCCTATTAATCTTATATTGTTTTTCTTTGCATCACCTTGCAGCTGTTGAATTGTTATTTCCCAGTTTCTTGTTATTGTTAGAAAATCTTTCCTTTCCTGTTCACTAGCTGCAATCTTATCTTCGAGGTCTGAGATTCTATTTTCATTTTCATTGAGGCAGTTTTTGCAACTTTCATTAGAGTTTTTGATTTCCTGTATATCTCTTTGAATCTGCTTAATGCATTCTGTTTGTCTCTTAAGCTGTTCATTCAAAGATTCTATCATTTTGCTTTGTTCCTCTAATTTTTTAGCTGTGTCTTCATTGGATGCATTCAGTATTTCTGTCACTACTTTTATCATTTCTTCTTTTACCTGGGAGAATATTTCTGATTTGAGTTCCCTAATAGCTTCCTGTACTTGCTTCTTTATTTCAGCTGGTATCATTTCATACATTTCAGGTGTATGTGTAGTATTTTCTTCTTTCTACATGGCTCCTAGGTTTTCTTGGGATGGGCTGGAGGTTTGAGATTGCATTTTGGTCTTTCATTTTCCTATATTTCCGTGTTGCCAGCAATTTTCCAAAGCTTTCCCTTGCGGCATGGCGCCGGCTTGGCTCTCCCTTCGGTGGGCCTGGCTCCCCTGGTTGAATGAAGGTCACTGGGCGCAGTCCACTCAAGCCCGCGGAACCTCTGGAGCCTAGTCTAATCACCTAAGGGGCCTGGGCAGGCACCCAGCCTCCAGGATCGATGGTCCCAAACTTTTCCAGGCCTGCCCTGGCGAGCTGCAACTTACCTCGCGGCACGGTGCCGGCTTGGCTCACATGTACCATATTTTTCAAACATGCCACATGTTTAGCTCAAAAAATAGCTTTGGAACAGATAATTTCACAGTTTGTGGTTCCCATATTCTTTAGAGCAGTAATTATTCCTTGTGGATTCTGTCGGAATATGGAGGACAAACCAGGTGTGGTGGCGCACACCTGTAATCCCAGCACTCAGGAGGTTGAGGCAGGAGTATTGTTGCAAGTTCGAGACCAGCCTGGGCTACAAAGTGAGCTCAAGGCCATCCTGAACTGCATAGTGAGACCTGTCTCAAAAAGAAAAAAAAAAAAAACACAGTAAGTAGGAAATTAAATGTAAGCAATTGTTACATGGCCTGAAAATATTTGAGGTAGCACAAAGAGAACAAATTTCCAAAGTGTGGTAAGAGATCTACGTATGTGAAGTATTGAGTTCATAACATTTGTAACATCACTAGTTAAAACTTGGGAAAATACCCTAATTTCTTGCTATATGGAAGTGAGCATTTCCTGTTTCTGCCTCTCCTCTTCTGGTACTGTTTCCCTCTTCTCCCTTCAGGGAAATCTTTTGCTGCAGGTTAACCCTTTGGAGCCAGGACCCTCTCTCACTCTATTTCCCCCTTCCTCAGTTGCTTAACAACAGCCATTTTCCTCAAAGATCCCCCATGCGCGTTTTCTTGAGCAAAGCTTCCCCACCTGGACCTGTAGCTACCTATGGTTCTTAGGTTTGGCAGTGTCACCACTCTCCTCTGGACAGCTGCCTGTGTCCTAACCACAAGGTTTGGAATGCAGAAAGCATGAAGACTAACAAGTCTTTCAGTGCCACAGAACCGCTCTCAGGCAGGAAGAACAATACAATGATTATCTTCCCCCCACACGGCCATTCCGCTCATTCCTTCCTACAGCTATTCTTTGTGTATTTATGTCAGACCCAAGGCCAGGGGGTGAAGATGCTCTTCAAAGCCTTGTTCCAGCGCTGCTGTCACAGGACACCATCCACTGGGTAATTCAGAGAGCGGGTGATTGATCTCTCAGTTTCTGGAGAATGGGAAGTCCAAGAGCTCGGGGCCACATTCAGCAAAGGATTTCTCTTTGCATAGCCCTGGGGTGAGGGCAGCAAGATGGGAGTGGAGAGAGAGTGGGGTGCTCACCCTTGCCCCAGGACCCACTCTCACCACCAGGCCCTCGCTCCTCCCAAGCCCCATGTCCCCTCCCTCACCTCGATAAGTTCCCATTCTCCACGCCATAGCCTTCAGAATGAAGTTTCTTACACTTCGATATTGAGGGACACCTGGAAGCCACAGCAGACCGCTGGTCCAGCTGTGACACAGTGACGCTAGGGTGTCAGGCAGCCGTGTGTTGAGGAGGTGGGCGGACGACACAGAAGGCTTAGGGAATAGAGTGTGTGGGGAGGACCAGGAGTGGACACACCAAGGACATGAGGGGCCCCTGGCTCAAATGTCCTGTCGGGGAGGCATGGCGAGCACAGCACTCTTTGGCTTCAGCCTCTGCTCTGCTGTGTGTCCTCTTTGCTAGGATTTCTTCAGACTGCCACAGAAGTGACAGCTCACAGAGCAATAGCTCTCAAGGTCTCCTATGGTGCCCTGCATGGGCTGTTTAATTTTTATGCCAGCCCTGTGGTCACAGTTCTGTTAATATTCCCAGGTAAGGATTAGAAGTCTTCTTCTGCTGACAAAGTTAGCAAGATGAGTCCTCTTTCAAGAAATGACCTCTTAGCCAGGTCTCCTCCTCTGCAATGAGTGAGAGGCAAGGGTGGATCAGCTTTGTAAGGGGACCAGCAAGTGCCAGGGACAATAGCAGCCCCCAGGGAATGTGAGCTCCGGAGGAGGATCCAGGCCTGAGGACTTTTGGGACAAGGCGTTCTCTTGGAGTTTGCTCTTGCAGGAGCATGCAAAGTCTCATCTGGGCCCTTGTTGATGCTGGCAACTCAGAGAAGCTGAGACCTGAGTTGTCCACCAGGAGAACTCCGCTGTGGCCCTGGAGAGCAGCTGGCACCAGTCACTCTTCAGGGTCTGAGAGGTCACTTGGGGTTACCGGACACAGAGGCCCGCAAGCCCACATTCCGCAAGCTCTAAAAAGTATAAATCCCTAATTTTATTGTAAAACAATATAATATTAGTAAAGATGTTGTTTTGTTTTGAAAAGAAGAGGAGAGACACCTCCTGTCATCCCAGCACCCAGGAGGCTGAGGCAGGAGGATCACCGAGAGTTCAAAGCCAGTCTGGGGTAAATAGTGAATTCAAAGCCAGCCTGAACTGCATTAAAAAAAAAAAAAAATTCAAAGCCAGCCTGTCTCAAAAAAATAAAAAAAAAGGCCTGAGCTGGGAGGAGAACCAGCAGCCCCTGAGCTCTGACCATGGAGGGACTCAAGGAGCAGCAAACAAAGGCAGTTTGCCCAGCTCCAGAGATCCGACCGTGGAGGGATTCAGGGGGCAGCAGACAAAGGCAATTTGCCTGCCCTCTTAGTAAGTGCCCTTGGCAGGAGGCAGGAGAAGAATCACTCAGTGGTTCCCATGAGCTTACAAGCATGCAGACTGAGAATCAAACATTCCTCCCTCCCCCGTTAGCAAATGGGAGCCAGAGATCTAGACATCTCTTGAGAGGCTGACCATATGCAATGTAGTAAATAGGGACGATTTCCTTCTACCATCTCTTTGAAGGCAAATATTGTTATAACTGTTTTGCTTTGTTCTGATTAATGATATTGCTCTATTCAATGTTCTGTTTTGATAAGTTCTAGAATGTCCTGTATTTCCTTTGATTTGGCTATACCTGATTGAAAAAACAACTGTTGTGAAGATAATGGGACATACTATGGTACCTATTACTGTTATGCCAGTAACCTGTTAAGGGTTTCTGTACCAATTTCACTGCACTGTCTCAGTTGACTTTGTTCTGTCTTGTTCTGTTGTATTTTGCTACCTTCAAAATAATAAAAAATTAAAATAAAAAATAAAAAGTACATAACAAAACAGATCAGTAAGGTTCCGAGCTAGCTGAAACACGATCTAACTAAACAGATAATAGACTTGAAAAACAAAAGGAGGAAAAGAAAACGCTCTAAAAGGTATAACTGCATGTATGTTTAAGTGTGTAGGAGTGATAACCAAGTTGCTGGGTTTTTGTTGGATCACTGAACAGAACTGTTTGTAGCCTCACTGTTTGAATGTCCACCTTGTATGCTTTGATTTTGTAACTTGAACAACTATATCTAGAAGACAGTATGTGATTTATCAACTAGTGATTTCTTACTGTTTATTTTTTTCTTTTTCTTTGAAATTCTGTATTGTTTCTTCCCTTTTATTCTGTTTTGCTTTTTTTCTCTTTAAATAAAAAATAAAAAAATAAAAAAATAAAAAAGAAGAAGAGAGGAGAGAAAATTCCGCTCATAAATTCTCCCTCTTAATAAAGAGTCTGCATCTGCCACTTCCTAGCTGGGTGATCTGGGGCAAAATATTCACCTCTCTGGGTCTCAGTGTTCTCATCTATAGAAATTAGGCCAGCACCTGCCTCTCAAGAACTCGGATGTTATTTGTAAGAGTGCTTAGGCTGGCACAAGGAACATAGGAGGCACCACAGACACGTTTGCTAAATAAATCAAAAAAATTTTAAATGCTAATGTAGCCTAGGTGACATTCAAGCTGAGCCTTGGAGGAATTCAGTCTGCAGAATAAATGTGTGGGGAGCGACTTCTAATTGGAAAAACAGCACTTGAGAAGACATGCACATTATGTAGTGATAAGAGCAACCGTCCCTTGAGTGTGGATAAAGTACCAGATGCCTTATTTCCAGTCATATGCCACAGAATGACGTCTCCATCAGTAGTTAACTGCATATACAACGATTGTCTTGCAAGGTTACAGCGGATATTACATCAGTCAGCTTTTGACCACGACAACAAATACGTAAGGTGATCAACTTATAAAAACAAAAGGTTTATTCTGGCTACAGTTGTGAAGCCAGTGATCGGCTGTGACCCTTGCTTTGGGGCTGCAGCAGAGCAGAAGCTACTCACCTTCTCACAGGAGCAGAAAACAGTGAGAGGGGCCAGAGGCCTTGGAATTCCCTTGGAGGACTGAAAGATCCAAAGAACCCCTTCTCTGCCTGCCTCTGAGAGAGTCTACCAAATGTTAGGGTAAGTGTTCAATAGTTCTATTCTTATTCTGATTTCTTCTCTGATTCATATGCTATCCATTAGTATGTGGTTTAATTTGCAAACATTGGGTGTTATCAAAATACATTATTGTTAGTTTTCTTTCAGTTTAATCCATTTTGGAAAGAAAATGCAAGATATATGACTTCCTCATGCAGAAATTTATTGACCCTCACTTTAGGAACCAGCATGGGGGAATCATGATGAACATTCCATGTGTCACGTAACATACATTCTCTACTCCATCTCTCTGCAAGAAGAATAGCCATCACTGAAAAATCAATACTGCCCCTCTTGGGACCAAGTCATTAACCATGGACCTTTGGGGGACACACGAGATGTAAAACAAAGCAAAACTGAAAAATCACCATCACCTACCACCATAGTATCATCTTAACACAGTAGTGCAACGCATTGTTCACACATCGGTGTGACACTGGTATAGCACACCAAGCACACCGCAGTCTGAAAGTGCAGTACGTACGATTAAGTACAGTACATAAAACTTTGTGGTCACAAAGAGCCTCTGGCATGGCTGGTTTTTCCTGCACTTTTACAGTGTACCACTTCCACCTCTAGAGAAGTTGGCTGGAGGTCAGGCTGCCCTGTCAGCCTCACACAGGCTCAGATAGCCTGTGCTCACTGTCTTGATGGCACCATTTTCTCTTATGTTTTGCTCAGGGTGGCCCTAGGGTGCCATCCATAGATAGATGGAGATAGAAATCACCTAGGCACAAGGGAGGCTACAGCACCCACGTCTACATTCTATGGTGTTCACCTTAAAGCAAAATCACCCAGGATGCATCTCTCACAATGTGTCCCCAATGTCAGCCGATGCATGACTGTATTCTACCTTGCTTAGTCTCATCAAGAGTCCTGCACTGCAGATTTCATCATTTTATAAGTGAGAATAGCAAGGGTCACAAGCTGAGAGAGCTGTGACTCACAAGACAGGCTCCCTCTGGCACCTGGATTTGTCCCAGGGCTCCCTGCAGATAACACAATCCACAGACACTGGAGTCTTTTATGAAAATGTCATCTCGGTACAACTTTTTTCTTTTCTTTCTTTCCTTTCTCATTGCTAGGGATCAGACCTAGCGCATCACAGACAGTATGCAAGCACTTCCACCACCGAATCACATCCCCAGCCCTCCTCCCAGGCTTGTTAAGTCATCACTAGATCATTTACAATAACAAACACAAGGTCAGTGTTATGTACTTGATTGTTAAACTATGATGGTTAGGGAATAATACCAAAAAATCCGTACATGTTCAGTACAGATGCAATTTTCTTCCAAATAGTTTGGATCCATAGTTGCTTAGATCTATGTTTGGATCTAGATGGGGAACCTGTGCATACCGAGGGTTGAAAATATTTGAATTTTTCCAGATTTTACTACTATTGAATTCTAGTTTCTTGTTTCTAGTATCATTGTGATCAGAAATAACACTGGATATGATTAGACATTTCTTGACTTTGTTAAGATTATTTTGTGGCCTAACATGTGTTCTATCTTTAAGAATGTTCTGTATGTGCTAGAGGATAATCTGTATTCTACTACTGTTGAATATATATATTCAACACACACACACACACACACACACATATATATATATATAGTGTTGGGTATATGCTGTTGGACTCATTAGGTCCTTTTGATCTAAAGTATAATTCAGGTCATGAATTCCCTGGTTTATTTTCTGTCTGGATGATGTCTCCATTTTTTCAAGTGGAGTACTGCAGTCCCCTACTCTTATTGCTTTACCATCTATTTCTTCCTTTGTACCCATTAATATCTGCTTCCTATATGTAGGTGTTCTAATGTTGGGTGCATATATACTTATAATTGTTATGTCATCTTGCTGAATTTATTCTTTTTTTATTAAATAATAACCAATTTGTCTCTTGTAAGTTTTTGAATGGAAGCCCATTTTTCTGATTTAATAAAGCTACTCCTGCTATCTTCTCCTTACTTTTTACATGGGATATCTTTATCCATCTGTTCCTTCTCAGTCTATTCATGCTCCTATGCCAGAATGGGTTTCTTGTAGACAGCAGACAGTTGGATCTGGTTTTCCATGTTGCATTTCTTAAAAATATCCCCATGGCTCGTGTGTTGAAAGCTGGTCTCCTGAGCAGCAGTGCTGAAAAGTGGGTCTGCAGGAAGGTGAGTGGGATCACTAAGGCTCTGACCTCATTGGTGAGTTAGGCCATTGGTGGATTTATGATTTTATAGTATGGAAGATTTAGGAGGTAGGACTTGGTTGCAAGAAGGAGGTCAGACATATCTTGTCTCTGGCTGCTTCCTCCCTCCACTCCTCTTTTGGCTTCCTGGCTACCACAAAGTGAGCAGTCTCCTCTGCAGTATGCTGTCCACTGTGATGCTCTGGCCCCTTGCAGGCCCATAGAAATGGAGTCAGCCAACCATGCCCCGAAGCCTCTGTCACTATGAGACAAAATAAATCTTACTTCCTTTAAGGTGATGGTTGATTTTTCTCAAGTTTTTGTCACAAAAATGGAAAGCTGAATAATGCAGTGGCTGAAAGTTCAAGATAAGTCAACCCTGTCTATTTGACCTCTGGTGGGGTCCACTTGGCTGTGTCATAACATGATGAAGCAGAAATGAACACGGCTGCTTGCAAAAGGGGCCAAGGACACAGAATGGGGTGGCTTCACTGTATAACAACCCACTCTATAACTAACTCACTCCATGTGCCTCATATGATCCCTTCACAGTGGGGTTCCTTTGGCTCAATTATACTGCATGAGGTCCACCTTTTAAAGCTTTCCACCAACTCTCTGTATTTCCAAACTGAGGACCAAGTTACTCACATAGAAACCTGTGCGGGACACATTCAAAACATATCTAAACCACAGCAAGTGTGTTCAGGCAACTTATCCAAAGTCAGAGTTAGTAGGTAAAATTATAACCCCAAAATAATCTTTTTTTCCCTAGAACTCATGCTTTTTAGAAAGGTCTAAAGTGGAAATGTTGAAGAACTGGATCATTACTTCTTTTCTGATGCAATTATTAGTCTGTGCATGAAGTTTTAATTTGCAATGCTAAAAACAAAAAGGCACTTTCCCTTTTAAAAATAGGGTGTCAGTTTTTGTCTTTAAATCTGTGGATAGCAAAGCTCAGCAGTTTAAAATCAGAGGTGAGCTCTGTATCACAAACCTCCCTACATATGGTTAGGATGAACTGCAGCTTACAACTGTGGTCCAAAAGTGATCTTTCTTTGTCATGTATGCCTTTGGCCCAGAAATAATGCCACCTTGGTGGTGCCAAAGGAGACACACGACAAAAGCCTAATTTAGGGGGCTGTGTTTTCACAGTATATAGATCCCTTGAATTAAAGTGTAAAAAATTGGATTCACTCGAGTTTGCTTTGTTTGTTTTTCCAGCTTATAAATCTCTACAGCTGTACAAAGACCTATGCAAGCATGGAGATTGCAGGAGTTTGGGTTAGCACTCCCAGGTACAAAATAGGTAGGCATCTGAATTCCAGTCTCTTAAGAAACAGGATCAAGTATTCTTCATGTACCTAAAACAATAACATCCTGTGTTATGGTTGGGGTCTAGATGTCACCCCAAAGCCTCATGTGGTCATAGGTGGGGCTTTTTTAGAAGTGGCTGAATCTAAAATGTGATGTAGGGATTAAAGGTACGTGATTACTCAATCAGTTCATTGATTGATTGGACCCTGCCCTAACCCTTTTAGCATGGATGTAATAAGGGACAGAATGAGGCTTGTCCTGACCTTTGTTGCTTTGCTATCTTCTGCCCGCCATTAAATGTTTCTCCTCTGAGATGTCCTCTGCCATTCCACCCCACCTTGGAGCCAGCCTATTATGAGCTGAAACTTCTACAATCTGTGAGTCTAACAGACCTTTCCTCCCTTAACTTGTGGATGTTGGGTATTTTGTCTCAGCAACAAGATAAGTAACCAAGACATCTCACATACTGTAGGTAGCATAGTTTGGCTTTGTATCAGCTATATACATCCAGGGATTGCTACATTTAAATCAAGACTTTCTAAACCGAACCTAGGAGTTCTGAGCTTGTTGCAAGGCAATTGCTATCTCTGCTTGTCAAATACTGGGAGAGCAACGTGCTTCTAGAAAGGTGCTGCTTTGTTACTGAGTGTATGTTGTCCATTTGGCTATTCAGAACTATGACTGAAGTTTCACCTTTGGAGTCAAACAGATCAGGATTAGAAATAGAAACTGGCCTGTTAGTAAATTGGACAGGATCTTTAAAAATTTGCAGTCTCTGCTCCTTGCTTATAAAACGGAAATAATAAGGTTTGCCTCATGAAGTAGTAATAAAAATTAAATGAGACAACATGTATAAAGTCTTAACATAATGCTTGGTCTATAGCAGATACTAAATAAATGATATTATTATATCTGTTAATATATATTTTCTTTACCAATGGATAGTGTGATATGGGAATCTATTTAGATCTTTTTTCATTCATATATTGGAAAAATACACAGTTCTTATTGATTTGCACTTATCTGGGACATCATTGTATTGGGTATTGAAAATATTTTCTAGCAAGATTGTGTTAACCTCTAAAAAGCCTACTTTAAAGTGAGAATCAGATGCAAAAACTCATCCAGGGTAGCCAGGTATACAGCTCAGTGGCACAGCACCTGCCTGGCAAGCACGAGGTCGTGGGTTCGACCCCTGTACCAAAAACTGAAACAACAACAACAAATAACTCTTCCAGGGTAACAGAGCCATATCTCCCACCTCCATGTAAATTAATAAAGAAAATCTTTTTACAAACATCCACATGCTCATCCTAGTAGCTCCCTGAGACTGAAAGGCAAGGATGAAAGAGGAAAAATAGTGAACAGTGTTAACCAGATCTACTCAGTTCCATGGTCTAAGCTAAGGAAACTGTCTCTGGGCTTAACAGGAACACTTTTTAGGCTAAAGGAGAAGATAGGGAGTCCAGTAGAGTGGTTAGAAGCCCGAGTCTAATATAGCCAGGTTCAGATTCTAACTTTACAACTGAAGAGCTGAGAGTTTGGGGCAGGTCCCTTAACACCAGTGTGCATCAGCTTTGGATCTACAAAACAGCAGAATAACAGGCCATCGGGAGTGACAGGGAAGTAAGGCAGCTGAGGGACCAAGGTCAGCGTAGTGAGTGGAATTTTCCCCCCAGAAAATTCATCTCTATCTGGAACCTCCGAATATGACCTTATTTGGAAGAAGGGTTCTCATCCATGTCACTAAAGTAAGGATTGAGGTGAGACCATTGTAGACTAGGGTAAACCCTCAATCTAGTGAGGACAAGTTGGTCAGAAGTGAGAGAAGATTGAAGGCAGATATGAAGAGAAATAAGCGATGTGGATGTGGAGAGGCTGACGTGACTTGTCTTCAAGCCAAGGAAAGAAAAACGTCACTTGAAGAGCTGCCAGAAGAAACCATGCCCACAGATACCTAGACCTGACCTGTACCCTCTGGTATGATGAGATAAGAAATGTTTATTATCTCTTTATGTTGTCAAAATTGTGGTGAGAAATCTTCAGTTTCACAGTGGAGTCTCTTTTGCTATGGCTTATAAAAATAAATAAAGCCAGGAGATCACCAAAGTAGGAACCTTATGCATCCATGTCAAATGATGAAAACTGTATTAAGAGAGTCTGTCAAAAGCAACCTTACACAAAAAATACATCTGTGAGGACCCCCTGTCCAGCAACTGTCTGTCCAACCTCAGTAGGATGCTAGCAACCCTGGGAACCGCAGATGATTGCTTCAAAATAATTTATGGAAGACTTTCCACTTTGCCTTTGATAACCCTTGCCTTCCAAAGACACCAATGGTGTACCATGACATGCATGTGCCACATACCTTGTCAGCTCTCAGCGGAGCTCTCTGTTTGTGGAGAGACTTTCTCTGTTGTTCTTTTAGGGTCATTTGCCCCAGAAGACTCATCTAACCTGCACATCATTGTCCCTGTGCTGGAGGGAATTTGTAATCTGGATGAGCTGAGAGCCTGCACAGCAGAATTAGCACCCACAGAAAGTGTGTAGACAGTTGGTTTCTGGGTAGTCGGGAGGACAGCAAAGGTTTTGAGTTGTGAGTAGATTGATGAGACCCAAAGAATGACCTGCACTTGATAGGCAGAAATGGGGGTGACTTGGGAGAGCAGAGTGTCCCAAGCACAGGTTATGATCCAAGAGCAGCACCAAGGGGAGCAAAGTTTGTGACACTCACAGCTGTCAAGTGGCCCAGGCTGGAGGAAAGGCCTAGAAGGTCCTGGAAAGCAGAGATGTGTACTTGCACATATTTGCATGCTAAAGACATGCTGAGCTGGTGTCAAGATCACCCAGTTACTGCTCACGGTTACTTTACACACAGAAAGGGAATTAAAAGATTAATTTACTTTTCCTAAGGTTACTAGCTAGCCTTGTAATAGGACCAGCGTGAAAATCTGCACTTTTCCTGTTAGGAGTCATCTTTGTAGTAAATCTGTCTGTCTTTCAGAATGCTCCTTCTCCTAAGGCTTCATTTCAAATTTTTTGCTACTGAACATGAATTAACTGTTACTTTTTGAGCCTGGCTATTTATAATCCTTATTAGCTACCTATCTGGTTGTGGCTTAGAAACACACACACACACACACACACACACACTAAATCTTTTCATAAAAAATTCTCAGTGGTGCAGCTGGTCTCTCCCCTCACATTCCCTTTCAATTTCACTAACCTTAGTGCAGGTCTTGTAATTTAAAATAAGCCTAGGAGGATCACCATTTTAAATTTTTTACTTCTAATATTATGCTACATTTACACTTTTAAATCTGGCAAACTTGAAGTTAAGAAGTGTTCTGTTATCTACAACTTCAGCTAACTCCTATTGACTTTTTTTTTTTTAAAAGGGAAAGGTAAGCTCCTGGTAAGAAAATTCAAATACTGCAGGAAAGTAAACAGTGGAGTGTTAACCCATTCTGGACCCCTCCTCTCTCTCAGGAGCCATGCCTGTTCCCCATTCCTGTTCTCCAATAAAATTTCCTACTTTAAAAAAAAAAAAAAGAAGGAAGGAAGGAAGGAAGGAAGGAAGGAAGGAAGGAAGGAAGGAAAGAAAGAAAGAAAGAAAGAAAGAAAGAAAGAAAGAAAGAAAGAAAGATCAACAGTGCAAATAGTCAAAAACTCTCCTTAGTTTGCTGCCAGATCTTTCCCCGAATATATACATCACCAACACAGCCTTGTCTGTCTTTTCAGGAAATAAAAAGAATAGTGTAGATATTTTTCCCAACGTAACACTAAATGCAATGTCTAGAGGCATGCTTTTTAAATTTTTCTTTAAACATATACCAGGAAACTGCAGCTCACAGAGCCACTGTAAAACATGAACTCAGATTCCATGACCATGGCGCACCAGAACTCTACTACAGACAGGACTACATGGATTATATGTGCATTCAATCTAGAAAGTTTTTGCAAGTAGAACAACAGAGTCAATTCCTAGCAGTGGAATCACTGAATTTTATGGGCACATCTTTGTCATAAGCCCCTCTGATCTTCTCCACACCTCCAGCACTGCAATTGGAATAAAATCCAAAGAACCTCAGCTTGGTTTACCTGGGGCTAAGATGACCCTTCCTCCAACTCTTCAGGCTCACTATCTACCACTTACTCCTTGTTTATTTTTTATTATTTTTAATTTTTCAATTTTTTTTTATGTTGAAGGTTGTAAAATACCACAGAACAAGAAGAAACAAAGCCACTTGAGACAGTGTAGTGAAACTGGTACAGAACTTCACAGCAGGTGACCAGGACAACAGTAATAGGTACCATAGTATATCTCGTTTTCTTCACAATAGTTGTTCTTACAATCAGGTAGAGCAAAATCAAAGGAAATATAGAACATTATAGAACTTATCAAAACACAGAATTGAATAGAGCAATACCATTAATCAGAACAAAGCAAAACAGTGATAAAAATATTTGCCTTCAAAGAGATGGTAGAAGGAAATCCCCCTTATTTGCTATATTGCATATAGTCAACCTTGCAAGAGATGCTCAGATCTCTGGCTCCCACTTGCTAGAGGGGGGTGGGGTGGGGTGGGTGTGGATAGATGTTTGATCTCAGCCCGAGTGCTGGTAGGCTCACAGCCACTTACCAGGGCAGCAGGCTGGTTGCTTGGTTTCCCAGCGCCCAAGTTTCCAACATAGCGCAGATCTCAGGAGACCCTGATGGTTCTCGCCCTGGGGTGGCCGCGGCTTGCCAGGCCACAGCCACTTAACAGGGCAGTGAGCTGGCTGCTTGGTTTCCCAATGGCCTAAGTTCCCTTACTTCTTGTTTATGACCTGGGACCCCTTCTGGTCCCTGCAAACCCTTTACCTCAGGACCTTTGCACTCGCTTTCCTCTTTGTAGCACTCTACGAGAGGTGCTTGGCTCTTCTCTGAGGTGTCAGTCTAAAGTCACTCTTTCATCGAGGCCTGTGAGATTGACAGGAACACTCCTAGGTTTCAAGGCTTGCTAATTTTAATGATCTTTCCTTCCTCTGCAATGTGGGCATCGAGCCAGCAGGAGCCCTGTCCCTGAAACTTCCCCTGCTTCCCAGGAACTCAGATGAGTAGGTGCTCTGGATCAGTAGGTGCTCTCGAAGGGTTGAGTGCCGTCCTCTTCAAATTACCTCACAGGCTGCCAACACACTTGCCAGACAGCCAGCAGTTTTAGAGCTCTCAATAGTGCCCCCTCTGCATGCCTTTTCATTACTGACCTCCACGTGGGTCAAGAAAAAGGGATGCACTGCCCACTTAGGAGTGATTTTTCCTTACATAGATAAGACCAAATCAGAAATAATATTGACTTATTCCTTTCTTTATTCATTTGAGGTGGGGTCTCACAATTCGTGCTGATCCTCCTGCCTTAGCCTTCAGGGAGCTGGGATTACAGATGTGCACCACAATGCCAGGTTTTAAAATTTTTCACTTTTAGTTATTGAGATAGGGTCTTGCTATGTAGTTCAGACCAGCCTGAAACTCAGTGATCCTCCTGTCTCAGCGCCTCCCCCACACCTGCAAAATTTGTTTTTGGCTTAACTCCAAACCCATTTTGAGAAAATAAGTAGGCATTAGCAGTTATTATTTGAATAAGAAACACAGTAACCAAATGCAAATTTCTTGAACTACTTGGAAATATGTGACTAAGAATAGCGGGTTTAAAACGGAATCCTTTTTAGACAAAAGAAAGACCATCAGTGAGACCACTAGGGAGGTGAGCCAGGAACTAAGACAATCTAGGAAAGGTCTCATTTATTTAAACAAGCATTTGTTCACCTCACAAATTACGGATATCCTAACAGGTCAAGGCATTAAGCTAAACTCCTTCTCACGCCTCTGAGCACCCACACTGTCGGCCTCGTCCAGCCGGAGTCCCCAGCTCCTTAGGGAAGTCTCTGGGAAGCAGCTGGCTGGACCAGCAGCAGCAGCAGTCCCTGGAATCTTCAGGAGCATCAACCTGCATATTAACCTAATAACCAACCACCCCAGCCTTTCGACTGATGGCATACTGCACTGCCAGTTCTTTGAACTCTTTATTTAATGTATTTTATTTTCCTTCTTTAAGCAGTATTTTTCTCTGTCCCACTCTCAGAAGCCAAGAGTCAGCCAAGTTTAAATGAGACATCTCTCCTCTGAATACCTGGCACGTGGGAGGTGCACAACGGGGGTTTTCTTCCTGGTCCTGTCTAACGGGCATCTCCTTTTGTTTAATTTCATTTCACTTCACTTAATAATAATGACTATTATTTGTGGTCTGCAGGACTGAATCCATGGCCTCTTGCATGCAGGGTAGGCGACTACCAGGCAGCCAGGCTACCTCTCCACCAGGCCGCTGCGTTTAATTCATTTAATTCTGAGCGCACAGGTCGCTGATTGTTTAAAAATTCACAAGGATACCCAAATGTTGGATTATCAAATATCTCTATGTCACACATTTTGTTTTCCCTAACTCTTGGAATAAATGAGTGAACGGAAGGGTGATGTAGAGAGCACTATTCTGTCCAGAAGAAGAGGGACGCATGGGGAGGTCAAGGTTAAAACGACCTTGCGGGGACGCCGGGGTTCGGCAGGGGTCAACACTGCACCCAGCCCTCTCCTCGCAAGCTCCTGGGCTCCACCAACCCGCGCGGCAGATAAAGCGCGATTATTCATGCATGCAAACAGTTTTTGCATTGGACCAGTCGATCCAGTTCTGTGCGAAGCCACGGTCCTCCTTTGTCTCCGCCAGCTAATGACCCCCTGCCCCGGCCGGGCTCGCCGCCACTTAAGCCCGCTCGCGGCCTCGCTTCCACTTCCGGCCCCCGGGCTCGCCGCGCTGCCCACGGCGTCGGCCCCGCATCCCAGGGCCGCGCGCGCTCGCGGAGGTCTGCGGGCCCGGGCGCCGCTCACGTGAGTCCCTCGGCCGCGCGCCCCGCGGTGCGGTCCCCGCGCAGGTCGGCCCCGGGGTGCTGGTGCGAGAGGGAGCCGGCAGGGCCCCCTGGTCCCCGGCGTCTCCGCGCCGCCGGAATCCCATTCGGAGGCCACGAGGTCGGGAAGGGACGCGGCGATCCCGGGCCTCCTGCCCCCCCTCCTGGCCCTCTTCCTCCTCCGCCAGCCCCCCGGGCGGGGATTGCGCGTGCTCGGGCGCGCCCTCCGTCGCAAAGGGTTAACGCTCCCGATCGCACGAGGGGGAGGAGATTTCCCTGCAGACAAGTAGAAAGCGTGATGGACGAACGTGCGGGCGCTAAGACCGCAAGGCGTCGTCTCCTTCCCGCTGGCTGCGGACGCCGGGAGCCCGCGCGGCCGAGCAAGGCATGCTGCCCCCTGGATGTGGCTGAGGCGGCCGGCGGCCCGGGGTGGGTGGGCGCGCAGGCGGGAGAGCCCTCCCCGGCCGGCGCTTTACCGATTATTTTATTTTGTGTAGAGAACACGTAGCGACTCTGAAGATCAGCCCCAATGAACATGTCAGTGTTGGCCTTACAAGAATACGAATTTGAAAAGCAGTTCAACGAGAATGAAGCCATCCAGTGGATGCAGGAGAACTGGTAAGGCGATGCCGCGCGCTGCGGTCTCCGGCTGGGCGTGGACGGCACGGGGCCCGGTGCAGGTGGGCGCTGCGGCCCCCACGCGTCTCCCCGCCTTATGTAACAGAGCGGCGTGCGCCGTGCGATGAGCGCGGCCGGCCGGGGCGGGAGATGCCTGGGTCCGCACCGCGCGTGCCGCCCCGGGCTCCTTCCAGTTTTGGGTGAACGCCCGGCCCGCTCCCTGCCGTTAACTCCCGGCACCCACGCGTCCTTGCTTTCTCCTTGCAGCTTCCCCAGCCCCCCGCCCTCCCCTGCGCCGCGCCCCTGCCCGGGGCTCCTTCCCTGGACCCTTTTCCCCGCGGGTTCTCCTTTCCGGTTCCCGGGGCCCTGGGCCAGGAGCGTGGAGGAGGGGACGGCGCACCCGGGAATGAAATGAATGAACCGAGCGAGCCACGCCGCGATCAAGTTTCAGTTGCGCGGAGGCGCCTGCGGACGCTCACACTCTCCCGCTCGCGCTGGCTGGAGTCGGGGTGTACACACCAGGAATCCCCTCGGCGTGCAGAATCCGTGGGGGACTCGTCCCCAGAAAAACTTATTCTCGGGGTCAGGAAGCCTCCCGTTGACCGAGTCTCCTCCCTTCGCCAGTCCTGTAGAAACCCCCCGTGTCAGGAGGCGGTCGGTGTCACCTTGCGAGGCGCGCTGGGGCGGTGCAGTACCCGCCGGCCCCTTTTTTCTGGCCGGGCTGTGGCCGGCGGGGCGCCCCTCTGCCCTGCACCCCGGCTCTGCACCCCAGAAGCGCCAGCCCGGCCTTCCCGGAGCGGGACGGGGAAGCCCGGGGCTGGGGCGGGGCGCCAGGTGCACCCCCGCGGACGGCGTGGTGGAGGGTTGCTGCGGACCCGGCCGGCGTGAGGGTTCAGCCTTCTGTATCCCCTGCGCCCTGGCGGCCATGACCCGCGTCCCGAGGCGCCCCCGCCCGGCCCGCGCGCGCCCTCTGTGGTTCCCCAGCCGGAGGCCCGGGGCGTACGGCCCTCGTCGGCCGCATCTGGGCGGAACCTGCCTGGGGCTGCGCGTTCCGGGCCGGGGTTCTGCGGAACCGGGAGGGCTCGCCGGCCGGGCGGGGTTGGTACCTGGAGCCAAGGCACCCGAAGCGGCTGCAGTCGCTTTGCATGGAGAAGGCGTGGAGAAGCGCGGCCTTTGGGAAGCCGAGGTCCTGGGCCACACCGCTCGCTGGGGTCCCTTCCTATGTACCTTGTCCTCCCGCGGAGGGGCGGCCCTGGACCCAGCGTGGTTGCGACCCTAGCGGTCGTCGCCCCACGAGCGCCCACCCATCCACTTTCCACTCCTGAGCGCTGCGCGCGCCTGCGGCTCGCCGCTGCGTCTTGGTCGGACCTGCCTTTCCAGAGCGGCTTCCGCGAGTCTTACCGGCTCAATGCTTTCGCTGTCGGGCCGCCTAGCCTCTCCACCGCGATCGGTTCTCCTGCCTCCTGTTTATTTGCTACCTTGTCTCTAAAGCCACTTCCCAGGGCTGCCCGGGACCCTTGCCTGGCAGTCTCTCCATTCACTCAGTAAGTTCTGGCTGAGCCAGCGGGTCCTGGCCCTCGTGGGGCACCAGATGGCACGAGTATGTGAACATCACCTCTGTAACTTCCTAGCTTCCCATAGCATCTTCCTGAATTTTAGCTTTGTACTTGAAGATGCACAGACCTGGCCGCGCGCCCCGCAGAACACCAGCTCTTGAGGGTGAGGGTACAGACCTTGTGCCAGGCACTCCAACCAGGGCACCCGGTGCAGTGCTGCGGACAGCTTGTATGGCCAACCCCACTTGTGAATGCCAGGACCCCGTGTTTACCCGCCTGGCCTCTCACTGCGCTTTGGACCTGGTTTCCCCTTCCTGCCTTCTGCTCTTCGTGAACTTTATGTTCTTCTGGGATTGCATATTTTTCAGAGGAGTCTGCAGTTCTTATTCTTCCCTGTGACTCTCTTCTGTTTCACCCTGGCGCACGTCTCCCGGCATCCCAGAGACCCAGTTGTAGAACTCTCCCCACCCCACAGTTGAGCCAGGTGCAGACAAAAAAAAAAAAATGAGGCTTTGCTTTTCATTTCCCTTGCAAACAGGAGAAGGGAGCGCCATAGTCAAGGCCTTACACTCTCTTGGAGAGGAGCAGGGAGAGTGCTTTAGAAAAAGAGACCTTTCCCAGTTCTCATTTACTGTATTTGAAACACAGTAGTTTCTGAAGGAAGCTAGGGCAGCTGCTGTTTTGAGGATTTATTTGTAGCTGTTTTTAAAAACTTGGTTCACTTATCCTCCAATAAAACTTATAATTTAGGGTTGTGAATTTCTCATAAATGAGCTTCCCAGGGTTTTGGAGACTTGAGAGAGTTTAAACCTACCTCATGCTGGTACTCGTGAAACAGAGCCGCAATTA
This sequence comes from Hydrochoerus hydrochaeris, assembly GCA_004027455.1. NCBI lineage: Eukaryota > Metazoa > Chordata > Mammalia > Rodentia > Hydrochaeridae > Hydrochoerus > Hydrochoerus hydrochaeris. The sequence continues at coordinate 379,023 of PVLA01001050.1, forward strand.
TTTATGTTTTTTATAGTGGTGTTTGTATGAACTCTAAAGGGTCGGACTGAGACACATTTATGAATTATATTGTTGCTGCTTTAATGTTTAACCAGATACTCATTGGCCTAGACGTGAAATAGACTTGTTTACTTTTGTAGCAAATAGTTGCATGTATCATAGATTACAATAGCGACTGAAATGCTCAGAGAAGTATTTTCACCTGGAGAATCATTCTGAGACACATCTTGAAACAACATTGCCAGTTAAAAGCGTCCTGGGTCGTATGGTAAGGTAAATGTGGAGGTAAATACCTGCCCTACGCTCCAAACAGCCTTCTGGGTTCCAATTTTACCCCAAAACGTCCTTGTGATTTAACAGAGTTGGAAATAGAGACATGTTGCCTTTACTTGTTATTCTTACTAATACCTGACTGCTCGTTTGCGCTGCTTGGAAAGGCTACGAAAAACTCACTGAGCCAAGGGGAAACAGACTGCTTACTGCAGCAGCAGCCAGAGCGCTGCAACAACAGCGGATGCTGGCTGCTCCGGTTGTAATTGTCTGGCCAATGAGGGCTATGTTCTGATGTCGGCTGACACGGAACCCACCAATAGGAAGGCGGGAGGCCTGTGCTGACTGCTGTCACATTCTGTGTGCGCCGTGACGTCACGGAGGGCTTGCCCGGACCGCAGGAAAGCCTGCCTCTGCCTCTTCCCTCCCCCTGCCTCTCCCTCCCACTTGTTCTGCTGGCCTCATCCTCCTCCAGCCTTTCAAGGCTTTGTCGATTTTTCTTTTTCTTCCCTCTCCTCCTACGGGGATGGTTATAAGGGTTTTATTGTGTTTATATTTTGATGCTGTATTATGGGGTTATGAGACAGGAATTTCTAGAAAAACTGGCCTGTGGAGGAAACCTTTTTGTTTGCAAAATTGTTTCTACCAAACAGTTGCAGATATGTGTATTTTTCTTTCTGGATGAGGTTTAGCAGGTAACAAGATGTACAATTTCAGGATGAGCGAACATGCAGAGAGCCATGTAGACCCCAAGCTAGTGTTTACTGAAAAGATTGCAGCATCAGAGCGACAGCGATAGGCTGTCTGAGAACTGCTTTGAGTTGCTCCCTCTTTCGCCTGGTGACTTGCTGCATGCATCTGTGAGAACAGCCGGAAGAGTGCAGTCTCCTGCAGGCAGTAGCTTAGGTTTCATGCAGGGCTGTTACAACCAGTGTGATTTGGGATTTGGGTCAGGGCCGAGGACCGTAGTGTGTCCCCGTGAGGCTCGTTGCATCCTTTGCTACCACTTACATTGCAGAGTCACAGATTATAGTCAGTGTAGAAGTGAAAAGTCCTAAGCATGAGGAATTTAAGCATCATTTAGTAAACTTTAGAAAGTGCTGGGATGGATGTAGGTGTCACATGTGGTTGGGTAAAAGTAAGAAAGTGGAGATGGGTGTGGTGGCTCAGGCCTGTAATCCCAGCCTTCCAGAGGGTGAGGCAGGAGGATCACCATGAGCTCAAGGCCAGCCTGAATTGCATAGCAGACTCTGTCTTGAAAAGACAAAAGAAAAAAAACTGGCGAAAATACTGTGATATATGTGATCTATGTTAGGGTCCTCAACATACTAAAAAGTTGTGTGGGAACTTTGAATTGTTACGTATTTTTCAGGAAGTGATGTCTCTTCATGCAACCCTTGTTTAGGTTTCACAAGGATGAAGGCCAATTATATGTAAATCATTTTGTGACTATATTACCCATCTGTGTGCTTGCATTAGTCAGTATATGGTGATTTTGTTTGTTTTGGTAACATAAGGCCTCTTGTTAAATTGGACGTTAAATGTTGTGGTCTCTAGCACAGTGCTTGTGGCTTTTGTGTTGGTGGTTGTAAAAATGTCAGAGCATAACATTAGACTTTGACTTCAGAATTGCCCCTTTGCATATCCACTAGTGGCTTTCAAACTTCTTCAGAAGAAGCTCTTTCAGCTCAGAGGAAAAGCTACGAGAGAGGGACTTAGATGAGAAATACTTAAGATATGAAGTTCCCTGAGTAAAATAAGTCCAAGTGGCTCTGTTATGGCAGTTTAAGAATTCACCTTTGCGTTAATGATTTGGAATATTTTAGGTCCATGTATTATTCTTTAAAGCCAGTTATCCAAAAATTGTTCTGATACTGTAGTTACCTTTTTTGGAGTGGGTACATGTGAGCATGGCTTTTGATTCACCTGGATGATTCCATCAAAATGCTATTGAACAATGCTTTCTCAAAGTGGCTTGTCAGTTAAGTGTTAGCAGTTTCTGAGTTGCTCACCTCTTCTGGAGTTGGGTTCCAGGTTCTTCCAGTGAATTGAACAAAACAAGAAAAAGCAGCAGCAGAATTTATTTAGAAAAGTAAAAGTGAGGAGTGAGAGAAACTGACTTTGCAGAGCTGAGCTTGGGCCGAGTAAAAGAAAAAGACAAGATAGAAGAACTTTCCTGGAGAAAGTAGGGTGAGCTGTCCCGAGGAAAGCCATGATATGATAGCAAGCTTGTCTTGGCATCTGTGATCTTGTCTACTGTCCAAATCTCCAAGGTACACTCAAGCTGAATTTAGAACTGTTTTGCGCCTGTGTCTGGGATCTCCTAACTAACTGGTCAGGCCTACTTCCTCAGCCAGTTTTGCCATGCCCTGGTAGTCCAGGCTGTCCTCCAGCCTCAGCCTCCTGGAGAGCTGAGATTGCAGGTGTGAGCCCCCATGTCTACTTCTAGTTTTTAGGTTCTTCCTTCCAGGAAATCTTTTGTTTTTAATCAGTCTCTCACTGTGAGCTTCAAGAAATTTATCTTTAAGCCTTTGTACAAAAGAAATGCACAAATGAAAAAGGCTTACACTTCCCTTTGCTGAGATAAATTAGATGACTTTGCTGAAGTAAATTATGTAAAGTACACCTGCTGATTGCAAACAGTTGTGCTGGATAATCACTCCTGGTTTTCTAATGCCCTGTTCTGTTATCTTTAGGGTTTCATAGATTAGGTTTTTTTTTTTTTTTTTTTTTTCTTTCTAAAGCTTTTATGGAGGAGTTCTTAACTGCAGGATGTTAGGGTATCTTTACATAATGTATTTTGTATACAAAATTTATGATCACTTGTTTCAAGAGAAACAGAAACATGACTCCTTTGTTTTAAACATAGATTTCAGAGTTTTGGTTTAACACTTATTTTTACTAGCACCTAACCTTAAAGCTAGTTTGTCAGAAATGACCCTTAAAGCTTTGAGGCTGAAGTCTTGTGTTGACTGTTGATTCCTAGGGTAGAGGATTATTCTTTGAAGACTTTGAAAAGATCAATGAAAGGCATGGTTATCATTTGTCTTTGCGCACAGTCCAGGCATTTACCTGGATTAGGTGTACACACACATAAATATAGTAACAGTGACTTAGGAATAATGAAAACTGATAGTTGTCAAAAACCATGTCTTGTCTTTTTTTTTTTTTCTCTCCCGTTTTTTTTAGATGAGGTCTTTGCTAAATATCCCAGGCTGGTCCCAAACCCACCACCTTCCCACCTCAGCCTATTGAGTAGTTGAGATTACAGTACCCACTTGCTTCTTGTCTATATTTTGCTGCCACAGAACCTTTTTGCTAGGCCAGGTGTAGTGGCTCAGCACTGGCAAGGCTGAGGCAGCAGAACTGTTGCAAGTTAGAGGCCAGCCTGGGCTACAAAGTGAATTCAGGGCCAGCCTCAACTGCATACTGAAACTCTGTCTCAAAAAGGGTAGGTGGGGGGAAGCTTCTTGCTAAACTGAATGTACTTTTTTAAAAGTTTGCTGCAAAATGGATCCTAATAAAATCGACTGTATTACCATTTATTTTTAAAAATAAAAATTGAAAGGATTTTGCTCTAGAATAAATTACTGTATGGTCACGGCGGTGGTCTAACAGTCACAGTGGTGGTCTAACAGTCACGGTGGTGGTCTAACAGTCACGGCGGTGGTCTAACAGTCACGGCGGTGGTCTAAGGAGGCAGAAGATCAAAGCAGGAACATCTACCACTTCCCGCTTCTTCAGCCCTAATTGCAGCTCCCCTTCCTGTTTGCATGCACAGAGGGTTCCAATCAGGTCCTCATGTGTCATCTATGCCCGCCCTAAGCACCGCCCCCCCGGTCAGAAGTTATATGTATATCCCATGCCCCACGGTCTGGTCAGAGAAATGCCAGGCTGTTTATAGTCCTGGAGTTTTCTCCATGTCCTCAGAATAAAGGCTACTTTTTATTTTATATCTTCTTTTTATTGCACTGAAAACCTAACAAAAATCATTTTAATATGCATTTTAAAGCTACAAAGATTGAGCATTTATTTAGCACTTACCAAATCAGGCATTACTGAATTTAAAAAAAAAAAAAACAATAGAAGCTGATCGTTGGCTGAAACACTCAAGTTTCCTTGTGTTTCAGGCCAAGTTGCTTAATTGCTTCCAGTGCGAGCATAGTGTTAAGTAAGATGTATAAAAGGTTTAAACTGCTAAGGCCTATCCTAACTGGGATGATTGGCTTTTATAAGCACAGTAAGTTCCCTGGCACTGAGTGCTGTGAAGTTGAGAATTTCATGAGCTTGTTTTGAGGCTCAATGAAAAAAAAAAAAAAAAAAAAAGAGTGTTGAAGACATTTTCTCCAGAAACTTTTTTCCAAAATTTGAGACTTTTATCAAAGTCTAGGGTTGGTGCCTTTTAAACATTTAAAAGCTGGGCCAGTAGTAGTTATTATTGTAATAAAAGGGTAGGAATAAAAGCTATTTTATAACAAAAAGTACCCCAAGTATCAACTTCTCCAGAATCTTTTCAAGTTTATGACTCTCTGGTATAACTTAGAATCAATTTTTTTTCTGCATTGTGGAACAATAGTACTAATACTTGGTATTTATGTGGGTGCTGGCCAATTGCTAGTGTTCTTTTCAAATGCTTTCCGTGTGCAAACTGTCAGATGCCCGCAGCCAGCCACTGCTCTGAGTTTCTTCCTTGGGTGATATCTGCGGCAGAGACAGGAAGACAAGGGCTGGACTCCTGGCCCAAGGCCTTGATGGGTAAGAGTTGCATGGGCCTCGGTTATCCCTGCTTTTGAATACTAATAAATATCCAATCTAATCAGGAAATTAGGAAATTGGTGCTCTTGAAAAATTGTCTGCTCTAGAACATTCCTGTGATTTTAGTCCTTGGTCTTAGTGTTTCTTGTCTAATTTTCCCTGAGTGGATCCTGAGCATTTCAGGCCAGAATAACAACAGAATGCTGGGGTTTGTTTTATTGGGTGGAACAAACATTAAACTGTGTAAATACTCTAATCTACTTGGGTGCAGTGGAGCGTGGCTATAACCCTAGCACTTAGGTAGGCTGAGGCAGGAGGATGGCAAGTTCAAGTCTCAGCTGGGCAACTCCGTGAGAACCTATCCCAAACACAAAAGTTAAAAAAGGGCAGTGGTAGAATGCCCACCATGTTCCATTCCCAGGACCTTCTTGACATCACTTGTTCTGAATGTCACTTGTTCAGTGTCTAATGGTAGAGAGTCCTGACACCTTTAATGATGTTTTACCGTGAAACAGTCACATCTAAAACAAGCCGTGACCCATGGATTCAGACCATTTCTTGCAAAGCTCCAGCCTGTGAAATGCCGTTCCCTCATGTCTCTGATGCTCAGCCCGCACATCATCAGGACGGGAAGCCGGAGGCTGTGCGTTCCCCTGTCTGTTGCTGCAGGCTGTCTCGGCCAGATTTTAGCTGTCACTGACAAAGCCCGAGGATGTTGACAGAGCTGCATGGACTGGGAGTCTCCCTATTTTTGCACGTTGGTTGCTACAAGGCGAAAGTTTGATGAAGACCTTTCATTTGTTTTAAATTCTTTCCTGAGGGTAATGTAAGGCATTTACTATGGGCAAAGAAATGAAAACATGACAAGAGGGTATCTTTAATTCTTAGAAGAAACCACTGCTATTTGACTGCATCGACTTCAGTCTTTTTCCCAAGGTTTTTATAGACTTGAGATCTTTCGGTACATGGCCAGCGCCATGTGGTTTCCTTTGGATGAGTGTAAATTACACATCGAGGTGAATCCTCTTTCAAGGTTATGATACCTATAGCTATGTTGATGTCCAGAAAGTGGAACCTGTCTGTTGGTTTTTTCCTGACTCACCTTCAGGCCAGGAATCCTTAGGTCACAAGCAAACTGCCCCCCTGGTCCCTCTTCCCCTGCAGGATGGCCACCTGCCTTTTTCTGATCCGGTATTTTAACCACTTGGGCTTTATGGTTTTAGTGCCTGGTAGAGCAGTGCCCGATTCTTGACTGGGTCAGCTGGTTCCGAAGCAGAGGACTTACGTCTAACTCACCGGTTCCACCCAGGGCAGCTCTGATGGTTGGAAAATTTCCTCTGTCCTGTTCATGTGGTCCCTAAAGTTCCGTGACCCCTGTTCTGAACCCAGTAGTGTTTTACTCCGCTGTCGTGTGACCACTGATGATGTGTTTGCAAGTGACTCCGGATGTGTAGGACTTTTCTAAGTCATTCTTCAAACATTATTTGCAGCCTCCTGGTGATCTACCTTGGTACTACTGAGAAATAAAGTTGGCTTTGAATAACAGCAGTTACCCATAAGTACCCACTAGGAGACCACTCGTATTTATTAGAGCTTCTTCATATGTGTGGGGCGCTGGTACATTCAGATAAGCAAAGCTGTGCTGCTGACCTGCTCTATGATGGGGTTCAGGGTTCGGGTTCTGCTCCAGCTCTGTGCATTGGGATGATCCAGTGTGGTCTGCACTTGCAGTTTGTGCATCTGTTTTCTAAAACACTTTTCTTTCGGTAGTACTGAGCATGAACCAAGGACCTCTGCGCTGCGCTGCCTCCTCACCTCATGCCGCCCCTTTCTGTGCACAGGGTTTTGCTAAGTTGCACAAGTTGGGCTCCCACCTGTGGCCGTTCTGCTTCAGCCTCAGGGTGCAGGGACCCTTGTCCCTGACACCTGCTGCACAAACACTGGAGACTGCTCTGAGTGCTGAGAGTTGGGGGGCTGCAGGCTATGAATCCTTGGCCTCACCCTGGTCTCTCTGCTGCCAGAGGGAAACGTGGAGTGAAAACAGCCATACAATCGGAGTGCGCTCGGCTGGGAGACCCCCACCACTGGGGCCTGGGACTGCTCGTCACCATCTGCACTGTGCTGTCCTTCTGTCATCTGTTATCTCCAGGCCACCCGAAGGGCAGATCCCCAGGTTCTGCAGGGCTGCAGAGGACATGGTGGGCCTCCCTCCTTGGCCACCTGCTAGGGTCCCCGAGACCCCACATCCTGCCTGCCTGTGGTCGGGGGCCGGACAGCTGTTCTCGGTGTGGAGATCGGTGCCCACCGAGGAAGTGAGCATCCAGTTATTTATGTGGGAGGAGATACCACTTCGCTCACTTTCTATGGAATCCCACTATCCCGCATCTCTGCGCTCCTCCAGGTCAGAGAAGCCCAGCCAGTGTGCAGAATAAGGAAAAGAAAGCACTTCCTCCCCTCCCCTAGTCTGACTTGGAAGAAGAGAAGTCATTAATATAGCTTGACTGATTTAGTACACTCTTGCCAGGTGTTGGAGAGTAAATTCTTTTCTGGGTGCTCAAACCATCTACTCCCATCAGAAAGCAATACAATTTAAAAAAGGGATTTCCCTGAAAATGGACTGAACAAGGGTGGAATTACGTGCACAAGGGAAAAAAAACAAAACAAAACAGAAAATAATGACAAAATAGTAATAAGTAGTTGTGTAAAGGTGGTGCTTGGGTCTTGTTTTCATTAATGATTATGGACTTGTTATGTTTATAATAAACGTGTCATGTTACAAAGGTGCATGGACAGTATCTAGTGAGCGGTAACAATATTTTTAAAAACTTAAGGTGTTCGAAAATTACTATCCATACGAGCACTATCATGAAATGTAGTGGCTGTCTGTACAGATGGGGAACTCTCATTCTTACTCCTGATGAAGACGCTTTCTCAGAGTGAGGTGGAGCTGAGCCAGACCATGGATGTGTGACCCTCAGTATCTTCCTCTTTCTCTGGGAGGAATTTGCTCCGTTGGAGGACGTCTTGAGTTTGAAGAGGTCATACTCCTTAAGGGAGGGTAACAAGACATCAGCACTGCAACTCCTACATGGGCTCAAGGGTGGGCTTGAGGATGTGTCCAGCGGGGCAGAGGTTCCCTGGGGGCACCAGCCATCTAATCTAATAGAGAGCAAAGATTAAACACAAGCCTGTCCCCAGGGAGAGAAAATAGAGCGGGTAATTAGCTCAGGGACCTGGTGGCGCTAGGAGCAGATGCCACATCGTACCAGAATGTGCGCAGTACCCGGGGTGGGCACTGAGGATGCCCAGGGCTGTGTCAAGTGTTGCTTGGTGTGGTGGTCAGAGCCTTGCTCTGTGTTCACAGAACCAGGGTGTCCTGGCTGGGGGGGGTCAGAGTGCAGGACGTACACAGCATTGCTTTGTGGAGCGGTTGTGTGAATGCTGGATGGTGCTTTGGACCCTCACTTCTTTTGGGACCCGCCTTGGAAAGGGGAGGATCGCCTCTGTGCATGTACAAAGAAGGTTTTCTCTTTTGTTTTAGGCTTTAGTGTCCCACAGTTAACCAGGTTCCACAGACTCTAGGCCTAGACAAAGCTAAACTCATCTTTTCCCGCCATCATCCATGATCGAAAACACAGGACGCAGGAGTGGGGGAAGGAGATGAGAAGACCAAGTTCAGATCATGTCGGACCCCATCCTCAAATGCCTCTGAATAATTCAAAATAATCATTCAGGCCATCCTGTCTCTACAATTAGGCACAATTCTGTTCTTCAGTTGTAAACAATTTAAGTATTATTTCTGAATCAAAAAGACAAACTATATATTAGAAATAATAAAATATTACATAATTATAGGCTCATTATTCATAGAAAATAAGTACAACAGAAAAATATCCTGGGTGTGGTGGTGCATGCCTGTAGTCCTAGCATTTGGGAGGCTGAGACAGGAGGATCACTGTGCTTTCAAGGCCAGCCTGGACTACATAGTGAGGCCCTATCTCAAAAAAATAAAAAAAGAAGAAAAGGAAAGTAGTGTTAGCATAATTGACATACTAACAAATGATATACTCACAATTAGCATTGTTAATTTAGATATATTAGACTTGATTTTTCTTGTAGAGTATAAAATATTATTTCCTCGAAAAATACTTTTTCTTACAGTGCACTTAGAAATTTAACCTGCTAAATATTTATAACTTTCTTCTATGACATCAGAGGAAAAGGCACATTCTCTTTTCTCAAGTAATTTTTAAAGGGAAACATCGTCTTAGATTACTTTTAACTTTTACTGTTACTTTTCAAATTAACTACCCCAGAATAAAGTGTAAGAAATTTACACATAGTTTGATAATCTGCAGTGGCAAATTTATAGTTAATTTTAAAAAAACGTATATTCTTTTTCAGTCTGGCAAATGTTGGTCTTCACCTTTAGTTTTGCTGTTACAGTGAGATCAACATACTAACTACTCTGGGGGTTAGATTTGAGTATTATTTCATGTGGGTGATTTAGGGAAGCCTAAATTTGTTAGTTTCATTTGAATTGCATGGATGAAATAACACACCCATTATGGAAAAGCACATAGAACAAACTAACTGAAGCTGAACTATAAGACTGGTGTTTCTCTGAGGAGCTTGAGCAGTGACAAGGAAGAGAAAGTTCAGTCGCAAAGATCCAAGGTCAGCACCCACTTGTCCCACCACCTGGTGGAAAGGACACATAGAGGCCTGGGACTCAGTTCTGCAGTGGAAAGTGCAGACTTCTCATGCTGGCAGTTTATTATCTCTGTAGTAAAATCTAAACTGCTTCTTTAGGTCGGTAGGACAGCTCCGCACACCTTGTTAATATCTAAGATCCAGGTCGTGTGGGGCGCAATAGTTTTCTACAGTGGTGCTGTAAAGTTATAAGCTGTTTTCATTGCTCTGAGGTCAGAGCATTCTTAGCTTGCCAGTGTCTTCAGTAACTGGTTTAAATGTGTGTGTCTTTTTCTGCCTTTGTGTGAAGATGAAAACATTACTCTTATTTCCTTTTGAGTTCAGCTGGGTTTAATGATTTATTTGTATCTGACTTTCTGAAATATAGTTTTGGTTTATCAGTGGGATTTCAGGCACCTGTCGGGCTAGAAACTTAGGGTTATGCATAGAATCTTTTCGTTATGAGTCTTCATGTAGAGGAGTCGTGAAATTCATTTGCATGACGCAAAGATGTGTACTGTCCCAGAAGTATTTTGAGAAGGAATGAATTTCTGGTAGTTACAGAATGAATAGGCTATGCTCTGAGCAGACCCGGAGAACTGTTTCTAGAAAATTTAAAACACACAAGTAAGAAAGAAAGAAGACAATAAGTGTTACTCAGAGATAAACATTAACATTTTGCTAGAAGTCTTTTCAAATTTTCTGTCCATCCATATGCTCGTCTTTCTAACAAAACTATCACCACAGTGTTCAGACTATATTTTCTGTAATCTGACATTTTAAAATGTAGAATAGATATTTTCTCCTGCTGTTAATACTTTCACTAGTTCTGACTTAAGAAAGAGACATGTCTATGCTGAATCTTCTTTCCTTGTGAGAAAATGTTACTGACCGGTAGAGTTGTTGCACTGATTCAGTGATTTAAAGCTTTCACCAATACTGTATGTTATAGTTCTGTCATTAACATCGAACATTGTTGCTGGGTGTGGTGGCGCACGCCTGTAATCCCAGCGCTCAGGAGGCCCAGGCAGGAGGATCACCATGGGTTTGATGTCACCTGGGCTATGTGGTGAATTCAAGGCCAGCCTGAACTGCATAGCAAGACTCTGTCTCAAGAAGACAAAAACCAAACAAACAAAATGTAATATTTCAAAACCCTGAATAGTTTTACATCTTAACATTTGAAATCTGTTTAAAAATTTTGATGGCCTGGGAATATAATTGAGTGGTAGAGCACTTGCCTAGTATGTGCAAGGCCTTAGGTTCCATCCCTGTCACTGCCAAATAATAAAAAATAAAATTTTGCATGAAGGCAATGCTCTTTTACTTTACTTTTGCCAAAGCATCTAGCCGAAGGGTCAATGAGTTAAGACAATTTTACAGTTTCGGAAGTTATTTTGGCAGAGTGCAGCCATGGCTGAGTGACACGCTGCTTAGTAACCAGAATAATGACATTGCCCGCAGCATCCTGCAGATCCGGAATGATGATGAAGGATCCAGTCCCGTCAGGTCGAATGTAGTTGAACGCCATGGTCTGGTGTCTTTTGAAATGCAGCTGAGGAGGGTGCTCTAGGATGGGAGAAACCTAGGTGGTGTTTGAGACACTGGCAGAATTTGGGGCAGGGCCTGTCATCCTGCGGTTTGAACCAGGAGAAGTCAGCCTGCTGCTGTGGGTCAGCCTGCTTTCCCTGGCAGCCCTGCGCCCCTGTCCCCGCATTGGTGCCTGGGGCTCCAGGTTACACCTAGCAGTGCCCTCTGTCAGGGTGAGAAGCAATCAGGTGCAGTGTGGACACTCGGGGTCAGAGGACGAAGTTCTGCACAGGCACAGCAGTGCACCTGTTGCCTGGAGTCTTAGACACCTGTCTGATTACCTGGTGTAGCAGGGCATATTTGTGTCACCCATGTGTGTCATCCCTTGTGTGTCACCCGTGTGTGCCTTTGGAGCAGTTGGTGTGGCTCTGAAGTCTCCTTTTCTTCTTGTCCTTTGGATTTGAAAAACAGCAGACTCTGCAGACCTGGGCAGTGTTAGTTTTCCTGGGTTTCCCCTGCTCCAAGCGCTGTTAAGACTCCCCTGAAAAGGTCCTGTGTTTTGGGAGATATATCAGTTGTCTCACTGTGACAGTACTCAGAAACACTTTTGCAGAATCCATGATAAAATCAGCACCAATTTTATGTGGTTGGGGCTAATGCAAGAATTTACTTGTCTTTGTGAGCGCACTCAGATCCCATTTCTCAAGAAGAAAGGTGTTCTTCAGCTGAACAACCAGTAGCTGCATGGATCAAATCCCAGAAGGCACGTCCTCCCCAGGGTCTAATCCAGCTCCCCTGGCATGGAGCACGCATGTCTTGCCAGTGGTGCAGGTCTTTCTCATGACTTGACCTCATGTCCTAACTGCAAGAGAGATAGAGATTTTGCAAAGGGAAACAGGACCAAGAGACGAAGGGCGGGAAGGGGAAGGAAGGGTTAAAACAAAGGATGAGGGTGTGTTATGTACACCAACCAGCTCCCCACAATGCACTTAACCGTTAGGCACCACTAATGAGTACCAATCATAAAAGGTCAGAACATTGATGGAAACACCACATTAGCAGAAACTGAATCATTGCTCTGGGTGGAAGGTGAGGGCTACCAGGTAGTTTCCTGCAAGTTTTTGGTGACAACGTTTTCCACAGGCATTCCATATAGAACCTTGTTTTGTGTGTGCTTGTGTTAGACACACTTACTTATACAGTACTGAGTCATGAACTGTGAGCTCCTGATCTGCAGCACCTTGGCTCTTGCCTGTGAAGCTTAATGCAACATGCGTCTGTGTCTGTCAGGCACTGGACGGTCTTCCACGCTTACAGCAGGACACAGGCTGTTCTAAATAGTGAAGATGCAGACAGTAGGCCTGCAAATGCAGAAATCTGGGGGTTAACGAAACAGGGCACCTGTTCATAGTATGAGAGAAGAAGCAAGAAAGCAGAGAGCGACCAGCTGGTTTGACCTCAGCCAGGAGCACATTCATTTTGCAATTGGACATTTTCTCTGCTCTGCAGAAGACCACAAGTAACTGCAGAGGGGCTGTGAGTTTGGATTTGGGGGGGCTATGGATAAAGGCAAACAAGGAGTAGGCTTGTCAAGAATGAGAATTGATTAGAATATCCAAAGTTAAAGCATTGTGGGGCTAGGAATGTAGCTCAGTGGTAGGATGCTTGCCTGGAATGTGGGAGGGAAGCCCTGAGTTTGATCTCCAGCACAGCAAAATACAAAACAAAACAGAAAACAGAGTTCAAATCTTCATCCTGTCCTAGAAAATCCAAATTATAACAGTTGCACTCACCTAAAATATTTCTCCACAGAACACTGAGAAGTCAGTTTTCATTTTATAATGGAGAGTTTGTTTTTTCAAATTTAAATCACAAACATGTCCTTAAACCTAGAGATTAAATTATTTTTTGTAAAAAGAGATAAGAATTGGGTAAAAAAAAAAAAAAAAACTTTTGTTTTTTTTTTTCCTCAAAGAGAATCCAGAGAGAATGAAGGAACAGATAATTCCCAATTCTTTGCTTTAAAAATATGGAGATTAAAGTTTGTTGGAAATTCTGAATAGTGTTCACTCAGAGACTGCTGTTGGATATTCACTAAGCATATTAATTAATTATCAAGAACATGAACTCAGTCCTCCATTTTAGGAGACTTTGTTATTGACAAGGTCACAGTGAGGTTAAGCAACTTGGGAGGCCATGATGGCTGGTACCTGGCCTAATCAGACTTTAAACACAAATGGTGGTGTCCATTGCCATGCCGTCTATGTGCTTTCTCCCATATTGGCTTATGACCTTTGAGTCCACCAGGAAAGTTTCAGAAATTGTTTTCAAACACAGTGTTTTTAAAAGGTGGTATGGGGTGCTAACTCTTGTGAGGACCCATAGAGTCTCAGGCCAGTGGAAATCTGAGGTAGCAGTGTTTTTAAAACTTCTGATTGAATCTATTGAATTGGATCTGATTGAAACTATTGAATTGGATTTTTACTCCATTAATTTATAGCAATATAATGGTTACACAAATGAGCTAAAATACGGTGGGATATCCAAAGTTAAAGCATTGGTGGAAAATGCTGATTTACTCTTGTGGAGTGGTAATTTTTTTCTTTCAGTAATTTCTTTTGTGTTTGTAAATTCTGTTTCTACTTAGTAAAGGGATATGAAAACAAAGTATCTACTAAAATACTAATGTTAACAAGTAAACACTTCCTAACCAGACCTTCCAACTAAATCTGAAATTTATATTAAAAATATTTTTTAAATTCCTTAATTGGCCAGATACTTGTCTACTACTCGAGGCCCCAGGAGATCTTGTAAAAGCATTAGAACAGCCTTAAACAAAGAAGTAGGTGTTCTGTTCTTTGGAATAAAAAAAAAATTTCTACATATTTTAAAAAGGACATACTGTATTTGTATACTCGTGACCAAAATCAGTTGTTAAAAATATGCTAATTGAAAGTATCCTTTTTGTTTTCCCATCAAAAAAAATTTAATTCATCTTTAAAGTAACCATTACAATTTTTATTATAGAAAAATACATTTTGACAAATGTGTACCATGTATTGTTAATCAGAAAAATATTTAAAAACATGTACAATAAAGATCAATTTATAAACCACATAAATATAATAGTAAAATGTAAGATTAGGTACTTACATTGCATGCACACCAAAACTTGTGTAGTGTGTGATATTGGCCACTCAGGTTCATACACTCAGATTCTTTGTTCACTGCTGGCTGAATCCAAGAAAGCCACATGTTTTGGTGAAAGATAAAAAGGATTTATTCACATCTACCTCCAAGGAGATGGAGGAATCCATTTGCCTCCAGTCACCAACTCCCCATGTGTAGGTGGGTAAGGGTTTTTTATATAGTAAGGAACAGAAGGAAATGGGAGGACACAGATAATGCAAATCTCTACACTTAGCACTGTCCGCCATTTTTAGCTCATTTTCCCCTTTCTTGCTGGAAAGGAAACTGGGCTGCTTCTGCAGAGCAGTGCATTCATCTGGGCTGAGAGGAGATAGGTGTAACCCCTTTTGCCCTAGGGCTCAGGAAGTTTGGAGAAACTGCTGGTCTCTGAAAGAGAAGAAAAATCTTAACTTTTAAAGTTCCCTTTTGCAGTGCTGGTTACATGTGTACCAACATTCTAATTGTGATTATCTTTTGAAGATGAGATTAAGTTTCGATTCTAGGAAACCTGATACATTTGCTAGTGGAGAGAATGCAGCCCTGGGGTCTTCAGCTGCTGCAGGCCTTCTGCCCGCGGGGTCTATGTTGGATCAGGTGATCAGAGCCAGTCTGCCCTGGTGCTGGACACAGTCGAGAAGACAGCGGTAGTGTCTTTCCTCTGGCAGGCAGAGCCTCTGACAGTAATTCAAGCTTATTTGAATTAAAACCCATTCAGGAGCCTAATGTTTATGCATACTACAGGCAGGATGCCATCCAGCAGAGCATTTAAATACTCAAGTGCTGCAGTACAGGCATTACAGTAACTCAGAAGGAAAATCACTGTGCTGCGAGAGATTTGAGAAAGAGTCTATTAAGAAAGCTTATTGCCAAATTAACAAAACGGAGTGTGTGGGGCCCTGGCAGTCACAGATGGCCATGACTTCCTCTGTGCTGGCAACCAGGAAGGCCACCCTGAGATTTGGAGGCTGGCAGAGAAATACAAAAACTTGAGAGATTGCTTGTTATCTGAAAAGAAAGGTGACGTCTAATTATCATTGTGGAGAGCCAGATCTTTTTGGGGGACGGTGAGTTAAGGACAAACCAACGTCCTAAACTAGTGAGTTAAAACAGCCCATGTGGGAAGTCAAGGATGTACTGTCTGAGCTGGTGCCAGGCTGGAATTTACAGAGCCCAGGGGAACACAAATTGCACTTGGTGTGTTTCCCGAAGATCAGCTCTGAGCAGGGATTTTATTGATAAACAGGAGCCCTGGAGCTCTGTTCCCCACAAAACCAGAGGCCAAATGGATGGAAAACAGGACCAGAGTCCGATAAACCCTTGGGAATTTAGAAAAACCTAACAAGTTTCAACCTTCTCTGGTGGACCAAAGGGTACAGTACAGGATCATCTTAGAAATTAGTCCCTGATGTCTTCAGTGCACTGGTAACTAGTTTGAAAACACTAGTATTAACCTGGTGATTTTGATATTGCTTATTTCATAAATCTTCCTGGGAGCCCTACTAGGAATATGTTATCTTGTTATTTTAGGGTTGAGGAGCTTGAGTCTCAGAGGGGTGATCCTCTCACCTCCGCCCCCCAGGAAGCATGTGACTGACTTGAGCCCAGCCTTCCCTGCTATGGGTGTTAAGGAGAAATAACTGGGGTAGCCTGCACAGCTCCCGCAGCCCCGTCCTCTCTGTTTCTCACAGTACTGCTGGCAGGCAGGATGATGAGCTCTAGTGCCTGAGAGGACAGTCACCGGATGGCCCAGGGTTACCTGGGGTGGTCATGGGGAATGTAGTTGGCTACAAGAATATAGATTGGTTGCTTGGGATCCAGTGTGAGGAGTTGCAGTAGCCCTGGTAGACACAAGGGTGACCCTTGAATCAGGTAGGAACCTGATGGTCTAAGTGGCTTCTTCCACAAACCCAAATAATATTTAGTTCCTGTTTCTTTGTTTGAGACATGGTCTCTCTATGCACCAAATAATACTTAGTATGAACTTTGCAAAACAGCCATCATTAACTATTTAGCCTAAGAAATGGCATTCTCTAATGGTTCCCTGGTATGGCTTTCACTTCTGTTACCTCACATCTGCTTTTACTCCAGAATAATAGGAAGAGCTGCCACCCTGACTTTACTGCCATGTGCACACTTCCAGCAGACTGTGACACCCATCTGGCTAGTGAGAGCCAATTCTCTTTTTGTAGAGTAAAGGTCAAACAAACCTGCCTCACAAGCTCATGTGTTTACTATAATTTGGGTGGATATATAAAAGATAATGGACAAGTCACACATGATGACAAACTTGTAATTCCAGCACCCTTGCAGGCTGAAGCAGGAGGAATGTAACTTCGAGCCCAGTGATTTAGCAGGACCCTGTCTCAAAAGAAAAATTTAAAAAGTGGGCTGGGATGTAATTAGTGTAAAGGCCCTGGGTTTAACTCCTAATGCTGGATGTGAGGAGAGATTAAGGATACACAGAGGTCAACCACAGCATCACGTTTTAAGAATCTTTGCAACAGAGACAAGCGGCCTGCTTCTGTGCTGGCCCTCCACCCTGCTTGCTTTTGGTGCCTCCCATGAACGTCCCATGGCAGACCTGTGGTGAAGGTTGATTCATGGGGAAGGATTCACTTCATGCCTTGCATGTAATTGTCATCCACACGTGCAGTGTTTTCTTTTTGTCTAAGACAGCCACAGCCTCTTCCTTTATCCTAAACTTGCCCTCAGTGAAGCAGAGGCTCAGTCTGGGACTTTGGGTTCAGCCAATTTCACTTTTGCCACCAGTAGGTGGATGAACTTGAACACACTCCCTGATCTCCCTGGTCTTGCACTTCTAAGAATGAAATTGGGATAATTAAATTGAGCTGTGAACTGAACTGCTTAAAATGTGTTAAGGACTTTTTGTCAAACACTTCATGGGCCCTTTATAAAGGGGAATTGTATTGGTATAAATGTCAGCGACTGTTTCAGCGTTGCCTTGTCTTTAGTTTCTGGATGCTGGGACAAAAATACTCAACATTCATAACTTAAAGAAAGAGATTTATTTTGGTTCACGGTTTTTAGAGGAATCAGTCCATGGTCATCTGGCTCCCTGGCAGGAAGGACATGGCGGGAGGGTCTGGCAGATGAAAGCTGCTTACATCTTGGCGGTCAAGAGACAGAAGGAAGACAGAGCCCAGGTCATGTCCCCAGTGACCCGTCTCTTCCACTTATTTCCAGGCCCAGCTCTCAGTGCACTCTAATTGCATATCCAGGTACGGATTGTGTTAATCCTCTGATGACTGTAGCACCACATGACCCCATCACCGTCCAAAAGCCCAGCCTTGAGCATATGAGTATTGTAGGGGGCATTTAGATCAAAATCATAACTCTTTTGTTTTAAGCGTAACAACAAAGTTGTAGTCAACCATGTTTTTGAACTTATTAGCAATTCAGAAATGCCACGATGCCAGCATGCCTAGAAAGTTTTCACTGATGCCAAATCCACTGTACATTGACTCATATTTTTCAGCCTAAAATGGAAAATTGTGATATGACCTCAGTTCACCATTATGTTCTTAAAGAGTTCTCCCTTTTCTCTGAGTATGGCTTATAAAGCACTATAATATCACCTGTAATACCTGTTCTCTTTTCCTATGTTTGAAACTTAACTTATGAAGCCCAACTTAATGCTATCACTTTCTGTTGTGGTCAGGGTTTACAGGGGAATGGATTTAATACATGGCATTTAATTTATAAGATTATTTTATAATATTCACCCAAAGAATCAAATGCAGAAAAGTGCCAGAAATCTGTCCACACACCAAGGATTCAAAGAATCCAGCCGAGGACCTGGACCCCATGGCAATGTCTGCACGAGTCTAGCTGAAGATCTAGAGCCCACGGCAGTGACCTCCATGCATCCAGCTAGAGGCCCGGAGCCCTTGACAATGTCTCACGCCAGTCTGTACCAAGGATCTGCGCTGAGAAGGCCCGAGGTCAGCGGTGGAAGCTAGAAAGTCTGCACCAGCAGGATGAAGGAGCTGTGCAGCAGGCTGAGGGACCTGCACTGCAGCCAGGAAGCGATGCTCAAGGTAAGGTCCAGAGCTCCCCTGAAGAGACCTGCAGCCATCCTCAGTGACAGCAGGGACTTGAGCTCCTCCAATAATAACAGCCAAGTTCATATCAGGAAAACCAGTGTGACAAGTTTCTCTTGGATAATCAACAATGCACCATCTTCTCCTCTAGTTCTGCTTTTATGCTGTTGGTACCAATCCTCAGGCCTTTCTCACCAGCACCAAGCTGACTCAGTTCTGCTGGGTGTCACAAGCTGACCATTAGTTAATCTATCACACCTTCATAAAACATTCTAAGCCTGTCTAAATGGTATTGCCCTTTACCTTTGCAACTGCTAACTTTAAAATATGTTTTTTGTTTGACATCAATGGATTTTTTCCTCACAAAGTCAGATAGGATTAGCATAATGTAGATTACTGCATTTTTATACTCCGTGATACATCTTGACTTTTACCCAAGTCAATATGCTGCCATATACAGTCAGTCCAGTAACTATGTGCAGAATTTCATTTACTCAACAATGTTTTATGGTCTTTCCCAGGGAGTGTTCTAGATATGAGGGCCCTGTTGTCAGGGACCAAATGTGGCACTAGGACAGAGATAGTAAACATGTAAACAGATACATAAACAAAATAAGGATACATGCTGATAACTGCTGTATAATGAAAATAAATTAGCAAGCACCTCCCTGAGACATTCTGAGGTGATGACAAGAAAAGCATACCAGGGACATCAGGGCAATGAAGAACCCAAACAAGACACAGCACAGTCAGAACCCATGTCGGATGAACCCTGGTTGTGCACCAGTGTAGGCTTCTGTTTCATTTCAGAACAACTGTCAGATATTGATTGCCCATTTGAGTCATGTCTGGTAGTTTGGCGTTCATGTATTGTCAGCCTGGTTCTGTACTATTTTCGTCTAAATCATTAGTTTTGATTCATTCACAGGAAGCCAGTGTTTCTTTGCATGGTGTTGGACGCAGAACATTTAGTTCAGATCCCAGGTCTGCCACTGATGACCAGGGTGACTTCAAGTAAATGGCTCACTCCTGATGACTCGGGTGTCTGAGCTGGAATGTGGATTTCAGTAACAGCTTTGCGAAGTTGATACAATCTGATTAGACTGTGCATAGCAAGTGCCTGCTGTACAGTAGAAGCTCTGTAACCAGCAGACTGTGTTAGGGCCTGCGTCCCGTTTGGGTACCCAGCTATCTGGAGGCGAAGGAAGCTTTAAGGGCCAGAGGTTTGTGGAGTCTTCAGGTCGGGGGAATGGACTTTTGGAGGGAATTGTGGGAAGCCAGCCCCCTTCACTACCTTTCACTTCCCAGCCATGGGTGTGTGCAGTTCTAGTCCACCCAGCATTTCTGTCATGATGTGCCCAAAGCAGCAGGGCCCACCTGTCAGAGTGAAAGCACTAAACTAGAACAAAATTACACGTTTTCTGATTTATATATTTTGTTTGCATGGTAGTGACAGAAAGCTAGCCAACACAGGACCTGAAAATGTGTTATTAATGCAGTAGCTTCTGAGCTTGGGTTTCTGTATGACTGCAGTTTTCACTAGTGGTTAAGCTTTTGTTGTGTTGGAGTTGTCATTGTGACAAAGCAATTGTCTTTGGCTAAGTGCCGAAGCAACCGCAGGTCTTCAGTGAATGTCACAGATACCCACTTCCTCTTCTCTCAACCTCAGCCCTCCCCAGAGAAATGCTTTGATGAGGTAGCTGAGACGATAGAAATTATTAAATGAGCCAGAGAGACTACTAGTAGATGTTTGTCTTTAACCCCAGAGTAAAGCTTTTCAGGATTTCCTGTGTTATATTTACACCAGGGAAATAGGAAGAAAATAGCAAACTTTAATTTTCTGGAAAGAAAAGAAAATCTATAGTCACTGAGAACACCTTTTTTTTTTTTTTCCCCGTCTTTGAGACAGGGTCTCACTATGCAGTTCAGGCTGGCCTTGAACTCACTTTGTAGCCCAGGCTGGTCTCGAACTCAAAATGATCCTCCTGCCTCAGCCTCCCGAGTGCTAAGAACATCTTTATTAAAAAAAAAAAAATCTGTGTTTTTGTTATATTCTCCAGAAATAGCCAGTGGTTTGTTAAATTCTCCAGAAGTATTCACATCTGTTACTGAGTCTGACTAAAATTAAGAGAGAATTTTGGTATTTGGTTGTCTTACTACCTTCACAATGCTCCTTGGGATGATCTCAAAAGCCAATTGTGACTGTGAATCCTGATTATGTCAGTTTCCTTGGATTAAGAAACATCTTGCGTAGAGTGGAGTGTGCACATGGTGTGTCTTTGTGGACGGTGGAGGTGTGGCTTTGGGTACCGAGCGAGGTCCTTCATGTCTAACTCTTCAGTGCAGTCCCCCTGCTCTGCTTACTGGTCACCATATGCAGCTTGGCTCCGCTATGTCTCTCTGCCATGGTTTTTCTGCCTTGGAGCCTGCCAACCATGTACTTGATCTCCTGAAACTGTGAGGTAAATTAAACCTCTTCTCCATTAAGTCGTGGATGTAAGGTATTGTGTTTCAGTGAAAGCAAAGCTGCTTTCATTGAAAATTGTTATCAGAGAAACAATTATGCATCAGAGAAAATTATCAGGAAAATTGGTATCAGAGAAGTGAGGTCCTGCTGTGACTGTGTCTGACCATATAGTTTAAAACCTGTAGAACTGGCTTATGGGAGGAATTTGGAAAGGTTCAGAGAAATGGGTTAGTGAAGCCCAAGACTTGTGTAAACAAAGCTTGATGAGTAATTCTGGTAAGCGTTCAGAAGGCCAGGTTGCTGACAGGAGTGTGGAGTTTCGGTTGAGAACAAAGACCGTATTTGCATTTGGACTACAGCACATGTGTGTAACATTCTGGAAGAAAATTTGTGTGCATTTTGCGCATTCCTTGAAACTTTGCAGGAGACTTTAATTCAAGGTGGTATTTAATTAATCTGGTGGAAGAAATTTTAAGACAACATTCAGGCTGTGGGATGGGTACTGCTGATGGCCTTTAGCCAAATTTATTGTTAGAATCATAGGTGAGATGCATAGCAGAAAAATGTGAAAAGTGTGAATTTTGGCCCACAATGAAACATGTATAAATTTGGGCCAAAGGATGTGTGGCTGCTACAGTGATTAGCAACATTAAAAAGAAACCAAGGACTTTGTTCAAGGACAAGAAGAAATATGTCTTCTAAATCATCAAGACCACCATGGCAGGATTATAGGTGCAAAAAGTATCAGCTTTTCATTTGAGGAGATGTCTCTGGAACCCTTGTGTGAGAAAGGCTGCCTGGAGAATTGATTCTCCAGAATTCATTTCACTGCTCAGCCATCTTGGGACCCAGAGGACACTGAAACCATGATCCAAGGGATCCTGGCTGCTGCTTCCACTGACAGCAGACTTTGGTATTGTCCACCTGTCGCTGACATGCAGAATGAAAGAGTTGTGGGGTTATGTAGGCTTCCTCCACAATTTGAGAAGAAGGGCAGGGAGGCCTGGAAGGAGCCCCAGAGAGGGCAGTGCATGGACAGAGAAGATAGTGCTGTGGGAATGAAGGTGAGGGTATAGTGGAGACCCCAGGAAAGAGAAGATGCCGGGAGCACAGAACATCCACAGAGGAAAGTTACAGGCTGTGAGTGGAGCCAGCCTTGGTGGGAGGCTGTGTGGGCTGCAACCAGCAAGGCCATGGGGTGGGGTTACCCCTACCCTTTAAAATTCCCATTTTCCACCATGTGGCCTGGATATTGGACAAGGAGATACAGAATTTAATGTTTGCCCTGCTGGTTTTGTTCTTGCTTTAATCTGATTCTTTGCTATTCTGTTCCTTCTTTGTGGAATGAGACTGTTTCCCTTGTGCCATTTTTGTATCTTGGTTGTTCGTAATTTGTTTTCGGTTTTACAGAGATTCACAGCTAAGAGTTTGCTTTGAGTCTCAGCAGAGACTTGAATTTGGACTTTGAAAAATCCTAGAACTGTTGAGACTTTGGGGAAAATGATCACTGCATTGGCAATTGTACACAGAACAGTTATTACATTAGGTGGAATTATGAACTTGGTGCTTTCTTTGGGGATTAAATAGTGTTAAGGAGACATGTTTGTGCAGTTGACAAGGGCTGGATTGTGACTGATAATCCTCATATAATCCTGGAAATGTTAATGGATCATTTCACATTGCCTCTGGATAGCCTTATAGCAGTCTTTCACCTGGCATCCACTGCCACCTGTACACGATAAAGACTTGAATTCTGTTAGTTACTTTAGTGACTGAAGTTAGTGGATGCTTATAAATGGCACAGCTGAGCAGATGATTTAATCCCATACTTCATGACTTACATTTCAGTAGCAAGGCATGGACTGTCTATGAATAAAACATACAACATGTTTGTAGTCTCTGTGTGTGTACTTGGCTGATGGCGAGTCATGCTAGTGAGAAGTCTGCACCAAAGGAGGGAGGGAAGGTATGGCTTTGCAAGACTGTGAGGGAAGATACTTGAATAAAGATGATAAGAGAGTGAGGGTGAGCTGAGTAGGTTTTGAGAGGAGAGGCAGTGGGGAGCAGCTGTCTAGTAGCAGTGTACCTGCAAAGGCACAGGGCAGTGGGAAGACGAATGAGGGGACAAGTAGGAGAGGAGGCTAAGAAGAGCTGAGCATCTAGCTGGGTGTGGTGGTGCACACCTGTGATCCCAGCACTCGGGAGGCTGAGGCAGAAGGATCACCATGAGTTTGAGAACAGCCTGTGCTACATAGGGAGACCTTGTCTCAAAAAACAAAAAAACAAATAAACAAAATTGAGGAGCTGGTTGTTTGTTTCTCATGTGGGAAGATGTTTGAAATTTGATCAGTAGCTATGTGGGGAGGACGTAGAAGAGACAGTCACAGACTTTGCATCAAGGAATGCAGTCTTCTTGGAGAATTTGTGGCAGTGTCTGTGAAAAAGTGTACCCTGACATGTGTAAAGAACATCCTGTGCAGCTTTGTTTGTAAAGCACAGGGTTAGAGGTAATCTAAACACAGGTAGAGATGAGGAACAATAAGTCCTGACAAGATACATTGTTAAAGTGATAAAAGTCAAGGTGGTGTGTGCATGGCAGTGTGTGTGTATATGTGTGTGTGTGTAAATGAAAAGCCCTCATATCTTCATATGTTTGTTTTTTTTGTCTTTTTGAGGCAGGGTATCGCTGTGCAGTTCAGGCCTGTCTTGAGCTCACTTTGTACCCAGGCTGATTTCGAACTTGCAACAGTCTTCCTGCCTCAGCTTCTTCCACTGCTGGGATTACAGGTGTGCACCATGGCACCCACAGTTACTGAGCATTTTTAAAGACCTTAATATTTTTTTCCCTGTATTATTTTTTTTAGGTACCACAGTCCTTAATTTTGAAAGACATATTCTTACAAATCCATTAGAAAAAGATAAATAACTCGGTAATACAGTCATGAATAGGTTGGCAGTGAAGAGAACATTTCTTAGGCATTTCTTTTTGTAGACATATGAAAAAAATGTTTAAATCTACTCAACTACAGAAATAAAATAACAGTGAAATGGCACTTTTTTTTTTAGATTATGAGAGATCACAATTTTTGAGCAATTTCAGCATTTGAGGGAGCAATGCTGTGGTGGAATGTGAATTTCTGTGCATTTTGGAGACGGTTGGAGGTGATTTTATATTCTGTTTTAGCATTAAAAATGCCAGATTTTCATGTGTTAACGTGGAAAGGTTTCCAAAAAATGCATCATTGTAAGGAAAAGATGTCAAGAATCACAGTTGTATCTCAGGTTTGATTTTTAAAAGTTTATGATCTGTTAGTATAAACACACACACACACATATATATGTATCTAACACTTGGAATTGGGAACCAGTTGGCAAAGTGAGGGAAACTGGGCTTTTATTTTAAACTCCCTTATACTGCTTTTTAAAAAATTACATCTGTGTTATTTTTGTAGTAAAAATCTTAAACTCACAATTTACATTGAAAAATAATTTTTTTCTACTTAATATAATTAAGCAAAGTAACCTAAGTCACAAAATCATTATTTTTCTTGCCCTCATATGTATCATTGACCAACAATCCCCTTCTAAATAGATCTCATAATGGATTTTGTCTTTTTTTCCCCCACTAAATTACCCTGATAGCTAGATGAGGGGTAGGCACTCGCTAAAACATGTGCTCACTAAATACACAGAGGAAAAGTCTTTTAAAAAGTGCTAGGTTTAAGAAGACAATATGTAATTTATCAACTAGTGATTTCTTACTGTTTTGTGTGTGTGTGTGTGTGAAATTCTGTATTATTTCTACCCCCTTTTCTGTTTTGCTTTTTTTTTTTTTCTCTCTCTCTCTTTAAATAAAATTAAAAAAAAAATGTGCTCAAAGGTCTGGGCGTGGTGGCGCCACCATGCATGGCCCGAGAAATGGAGAAAATAATTTTCTTAAATTGTGTTAAAACATAAAGACTGACCTGGGAGTTTCTAGTGTACTGCATCAGTGAGCTCTAGTTTACCTTTATGTTTCTAGTTGGTGTGGCAATATTTAATTACTATTTAAATGTACTTGATTAATTCTTCTTTGGCAAAGAAAAAGATTCATGGTGCAGAATGTGCCGTGCTGACCTCCTGCCTGTCTTCCCCTCATGGAAGTCTGTTTTCTAATGAAGCAGAAGATCACTGAGGCCTCTCTGCCATGTGCAGCACCCTTGGGGGGCAAGTGCTCCTGAGTCCTGCAGCAGGTTCCATCCCCTCAGGTACTGGGGTTTTTTCTCTTTAAGGAAGGGAAATGTATCTCTAGTATTTCACAGTACAGTCATCACTTCCTTTTGCAGCTCTCCACGGCTGCCTAGTAAGATTTGTCACTTGAAGTGGTGTTTTCCTTCATACCGCATTTTTCTTCAGTTTCTCTTCACCTTGGCAGTGTGTTGTGGAGGGAAGGAGAAGGGTGTGTGGTCGTCTGACAGATGGGGCAGGAGGACAAGGCTCCTGAGCCCCGCTGGCTTCAGGCTAGGCCCGGCTTTGCTGTGAGACCTCAGGGCCACCCGTTGTTACCCCTGAATGAGGTGGCTGGGAAAAGACCTCTCACTACACTTTTAACCACGTAGATAGGCAGCTGTGGGCGACCGTGGAAAACATTTTTTTTCCTTAGGGTTTTGTGCTTTCAGTGGAAATCTGTAAAAATTTATTTGGCTTCTGATGTGTTGTTGCAAGGCAGCCCTTCAGTGACCGTGTTTATTTTACTGGCCAAGGAAGCAGCAACCAAAGCAAGCTGCTTACTGTGCCTGGCCCGTCCCATCCCCTCTTCCTGAATAGAAGCTTCATCCCCACGGTGGGGTGGGGGGGGGACTGGTGTGGGGGTGCCCTTTCCCTTTCCTCGCCTCCTGGAGCAGTCACATCCCCAGTTCTAGGTCGCCCACCAACGAATCCTCTGCCTGCAGCCTCCACTGCAGAAAAGGTTTTAACTCACAGCATATTTAGGTTTTATCAGCCCTGGTGAGTTCCATGCAAGTGCCAGTCCCTCGTGGCTTCCCAGCAGCTCTGCTGGAATCTCACTTTTCTATCAGCTTCCGGTTTCTCATGTCTTCCCTTTTGTAGTGGGACTTTTTTATTCTCTCTCCAGCAGGCATTCAAAGAAATTTGCAGCGTGCCCTCTCTAGCTCACTTCCTGATAGCATGTCTATCACCAGGTGCTGTTTTAATGCCTATGCTTTATTATTGCTGCCTGCATCGGTACAGCTTTCTCCATTCAGGACAGAGGTTCCTAACATGAGTTGTACCTTCTACCTTGTAATTCCCTGGGAGAAGCTTTTACAGTCCCCAGTATTGGGGCCTTGACCTCTTTCCGGGTGGAGATCTCCCGAAAGAGATCTCCCAGGGTGAAGATGGCATGAGAACTGGCAGAAGATGCTAGAATTTATCTGCCTAGCTCCTCAGGCTATTCTGATCATTTTAAATATACTCGGAACCTGTAGCCTTTGGAGCGTGACCTGTGCTTCCAGAGAAAGATACATGAACAAGATATCTTTTGTCTTTCTCATTGTCTGGAAGGAATAGAATTTTAATTTTGTTGGAGTAAAAATATTCCAGCAATCTTCAGTTGTATAGTTAAATACTGCTAAGTGTGGCACAAGCTATTAATGAATAATTTGTTTTTTAAAGTATTCAACTTGTGATAGAATCTTTTAAGTACCTTTGATAGATTGTAAAATTAGCATTTTTTTTCTGACTTGTAAACAATAAAAACATTTTGCAATAGATTAGGAAAGTTTCCTACACTTACTCTCTAAGGATAATCACTGTTAGAGCATTTAACCTGCAGTTACAACAAAAAACCAATCAAATGTAAGGAGATTTTTAAAACCATGATTATGATTTTATTTCTAAAAACCAGTCATCACCAGGTATGGTGGTACACGTGTAATCCCAGCATTCAGGAAACTGAAGTAGAAGGATTGCTTGAGTTTGAAGTCAGCCTGGGTTACAAATTGAGTTCAAAGCCAATCTGAACTACACAGTGAGATCCTGTCTCAAAAACAAAACAAAACAAAAAAGCAATCATCATAATTTATAATCTGAAAATTTGTAACTGGTGTAAGAGGATTTTCATCTATGTAAACACGTCAATATGTACTTCAAAAGCCATATTCATGGAGGTTTCAAAAATATATTGCCAGTTATTTCCCAAATTTGCTAAAACTTGTTGGGATTAAGCAATATAGTATATAGTAAGTGATTAACATGGACTTAAAATAATTCAATATTTAATTCCGGTAATCTTGCTGAAAGCAAAGTACAGTTTCCATCTCACAGCCGAGGAAGTGGAGTCTGAATCACAGAATTAATAGCTATCAGATGCACAGGATTTGGACTCTGATCTCTCTCTGAGCAGCCTTGGGCCTTAGTCTGCCACTGTTGGTGGGGGTACAGTAGCCCACATACATAGCCTTTTTTTCCTCCAGGCCAGTCACAAGTGAGAGGGGCCCCCTGGCTAGCGAGGGCCACGTGATAACCCTGTTTTGGCTCCGGGCACAGTCTTGCTGCTTTCCATCTGTGTAGCCCTGGACCATCTTCTCAGTCCAGCCAGAACGGTTCAGAAAGCACTGACAGCTGATAAGAAATCCAGAATCTGAGCTTCACAACAAGGACAGGTTACGAAGTAACTTGTGGAGTCACGTGTTAAGCTTGACATTTAGACTTGAATATCAGTGACCCAAAGCTAGTACTTGTAAAAGTTCTTAACTTCCTTATGTAAAAGAAAAACTTGCTGTATATAATGGACAAAGTCTACGTCTTAGTATAAGATCCAGGAGAGAAAACTGTCTGTTTCCTTGCCAAGGAGGGGAAGGGTGAGCGGGGTCGCTGGTGACACTCAGCCTTACAAAACTGCTTAGGTTTGCACCGAGAAACTCTGGAGTCAGGATCAGGCTCCTAGTTCCAGCCTGGAGTTGTTTTAGGAACAGCTAGAAAGTGCAGTGCACCTCTTCAGCTTTGTTGAAACCTGAAAAACTACTTAAACTTTTAATATAATGTTCGTTCCCTTCCTTATTTACTTGGGGACACAAGGTTTAAAAGACTTAATTTTCAGGATGCCCAGAAGAAGGCTATTTTAAGGATAAGGTTTATACAGAAGAAATGTACCAACAGTCTATGAATCTTAAAGGAGTTGGTGTGTGTTTGTTTGTATATTGGTTTGTTTGTTTGTTTGCCAGTTTGTTGAGACAGGGCCTTGCTATGTAGCCCAGGCTGGCCTTGAACTCCTCTGAATGTCCTGAGTGCTGAGATTACCAATGTGCCACAGCAGACTCTTTGTGTGTGTGTGTGTGTGTGTGTGTGTGTGTGTGTGGTTATTTTTGTTTTATTTTATTTAAAGAGAGGGGGAAAAATAAAGCAAAACAGAAAAAAAGGGTAGAAACAATACAGAATTTCAAAAAAAATGAGCAGTAAGAAATCACTAGTTGATACATTACACATTGTCTTCCTGGATGTAGTTGTTCAAGTTACAGAATCAAAGCATACAAAGTGGTCATTCAAATAATGAGGGTGCAAACAGCTCCGATCTCTGATCTGACAAAAACTTAACAACATAATTATCATTCCTACACCCTTCAATATACATGCAGTTATATCTTTTAGAGCACTTGCTTTTCCTCCTTTTGCTTTTTAAGTCCATTATCTGTTTAGTGATATCATGTTTCAGGTTGCTCAGTACCTTGCTGATCTGTTTTGTTGTTGTTATTTACCTTTTTTTATTTTTTCTTATTTATGATTATTTTTTATTTTATTTATTTATTTTATTTTGAAGGTAGTAAAATACAGCAGAACAAGACAGGACATAGCCAACTGAGGCAGTGCAGAGAAATTGGCACAGAGCCTCACAGCAGGCCACTGGGACAACAGCAATAGGCACAACAGTACATCTGGTTTTCTTCACAATAGGTGTTCTTTCAATCAGGCAGAGCAATATCGAAGGAAATACCGAAATTACAAGAACAGAATATCAAATAGAGAAATACAGTTGATCTGAACAGAGCAAAACAGAGATAAAAATATTTGCCCTCAAAGAGATGGCAGAAGAAAATCCCCCTTATTTGCTATCTCGCATATAGTCAAACACACAAGACATGCTCAGATCTCCAGCTTTCACTTGCTGGTGGTGGTGGTGGATGTTTGATTCTTAGCTGGTACCCCAGTAGGCTCACAGCCACCCACCGGAGGGGTGAACTGGCTGCCTGTTTTCCCAGCACCCCAAGGTCCAACGTGGCACGTCGTGGATCTTAGGAAACGCTGATATGGCTCTCACCCTGGGGCGGCCGCGGCTTGCCAGGCCACAGCCACTTACCAGAGTGGCATGCTGGCCCACAGCAGACTCTTAAAGAAGCATTTCCTAGACTTTATTTTCTTTACATGGCACTCTTCACCTGACCAACCTTGTGAATTTGGTGTCGGTGGATTTCTCACCCTTTCTGACAGTCCAATACCGATTATGTTTTGTACTGCGGTCTATAACCCTCTGTTACATTACCCAATAGTAAAAGTAGGCGGTGGTTACTGCATTGAGATCGTTATGTGCAGCGGGAGATTAAGGGACCTAGACCTTCAGAGTGACACAGCCTTGGGCCTTCCTGGAGTGTGCTGAATTATCCCTCCCCTTCCCGCACTCCTCACTGGGCCGCAGAGCCCTCCCCAGGCTGCTCTGGGACTCCTCCGCCCACGGACAGGGGCCTCCTTGCCAAGGGAAATGTCCTGGGCTGTTAAGCAGCACATTTAGGGAAAAGCAGATGTTCGCTTTGAAATGAGGTTTCTAGGACAGCGCAGGAAAGGGCTTTCTGGCTTCCTTATTTAGCCTGTGACTCACGCACGTGCATATGCAGACATGCGGGTGGCCCCGCCCTCTCTGCTTGCACACGCGGCGTGAGCACTGCAGCCCGGCCAGCCCGCTGGACGCTGTGGCTGGAGTCCCGTGTGCACTGTAAGGTGCGTGCGTGTGGCCGGAGAGCGGCCAGCGGGCCTGCGCTGGACTCTTCCCAGTCTCTTGCCGCTGACATCTTTGCTCTGTTTTGAACAGGGGTGATCGTGAACCACGCGTGGAAGAGGGGAGCGGGGTGCACAGGGCGAGCTGCGCGCAGGGAGAGCATTCTGGGGTTCCCTGGAGGCTGCGGGGCCAAGGGCTTTTTCCTCCGCAGCTGCCTCGCTGAGAGGCATTCGGCTAATTCTCCGCACGAGGGGTGCGTGGTGGGCATTGGGGTGCTGGGGCGCGACCTCGGTGGTGCTCGGAAAGCTGTTTTCGGCAGGCCAGCCCATCAGTAGTGAGAGCTGAGGAGGATTCTGGTGGGCAGAGCCCAGGAGCCAGCTGTTGGCCGCTGAATGTTCCGCTGTGCGAAGCAACAAGAAACTCTAAGGATCACGAGGAAATCGAAAAGGCACAGGATTAGGTAATTTGCCCCAGATTCAACGGCTGGTACGTGACAGAGGAGGCAGAGGTGAAATGTGAGGTTCCGGGTTTCAGAATGTACTCTCGTTTAGTTCGGGATCCGAGATGGCTCAGACTGCTGCCCTCACTGGGTCACCATTCCGATCTTGGCATTAGGACTGGACTGATTGCAGGGCACATTTGTAAATAATTGCATAGGAATCTGACACGCCCTATCCTACGGGTCACACCCAAATACCGATTTTATTAGTGACTTATTAATGTATCTGGTGCTTCAGGGCTGTGGCATCTTCTGGTCTTGTGAAACACAGTGTGATTCAGAGGTGGAGACATTCAGTCAGGAAGGTCAAAGTTTTAATTTTAAAATCAGGTCATAAAAACTTTAAAAAATAAAATTTAAAAAATCAATAAATATTATCACCAAACAAAACTAAACCATAGAAGTGAAAGGGTCCCAGTGCCAGAGGGTCCAAAAGAGTTTCAGTAATGTCAAGAATCATGTTAGAAGTATTCTTCTTTTGGACTCTTAAATATTTTTAAAAATACAGATTGGAGGACTTCTACACTATTTGGCTTTACTTTTGTTAATTATTGAGAAACTGGTGCTTCAGAAGTTGGCTGTTGGTATTAGGAGGTGATAGGTTTGCCATACAGACTTGTGGCCTCCAGGCTGAGTGTGTTGGTGCACATCTGTAATCTAAGCACTGGGGTGGGTGGGCTGAGGCGGCGGGATCGCCTGGAGTTTGAGGCCAGCCTGGGGCATAGCAATACCTTCTCTCAAAAAAAGTATAACATACAATAATGTGTATGTGTATTGTACTGAAAACTAGCTCAAACCCAGATAAATCTAGAAGTAAAGAATCCAAAACTTTGAAGAGTTTATTTGTAGTACTGGGGGTTAAATCCAAGGTCTTTACACTAAACTACATCCACAGTCAAATTTGCCAAGGGAGGCCTTGGACCTGTGAGCCTCCTGCCTCAGCCTCCCGAGCACTGGGGTTATAAGCATGTGCTAGCACACCAGGTTGAGAATTTAATTCTTGCTGCCTGTCTGTTCAACAGTTCAGACGGTCAGAATGTCCTATGACCTAGAGGATAATGAATCTGTAGAGGGAGGTTTATTATGTGTCTTTTTAGGGTTGGTTCTTTCTTTTTTTAAAAAAAATTTATTTTTAAGAGAAAAAACAAAAACAATGTTACAGAATTTCACAAGAAGATAACAGAGTAACAATGGTTAATACATTGTGTATTGTTTACTTCAAAGTAGTTACTCAGAGTACAGGCTGTAGATCTGAAAAATGGATCAAATAATATAAGTGCAAACCTTTCTTTTCAGTGAACCAATAGCAATTAGTAGTATAACCATCTTAACTATTTTGTGGTGTATATATATTTTTGTTTTCCTTTCTTCTTCCTTTTCTCGTTTCCTTCATCCCAGTATCTCTTTCCTTTTGAACAGTTTCTTCCCATTTCACAGTATCTACTATACATTCTGCATTTCTTTCAGCTTCTTACACTAGGGAGGCAATATGATGTTTACACATGCAAGTCTGATTTATTTCACCTACGAATATGGTCTCTAGTTGCATCCATTTACCTTTGAAAGCCTTGGGTTTATGACTGAGTGGTATTCCACTGTATTAAAAACCATTTTTATTTATTCCTTGGTTGATGAGCATTTGGATTGTTTCCAGGATTTAGCTAGTACAAATTGTGCTGCTATAAAAATGGGTGAACATAGATCATTGTGATATGCTGTTTTTAATTTTTCTGAAAGATACCCAGAAGGGGAATAGCAGGGTCAAATGAGACCTCAAATCCTAGGTTTTGAGGAATCTCCACACTGATTTCCACAGTGGTTGCACCATTCTACACTCCCATCAGCAGTGGAAAAGGGTTCCTTTTTTCCCCACCTCCCCTCAAGCATTTGTTGTTTATGGATTTCTTGATGTTAGCCATTTTTTCTAGGGTGAGATGATATCTCAGTGTTGTTTGAATTCCTGAATGACCAGTAATGTTGAACATTTTTCATATATTTATTTGCGATTTGTTTTTCTTCATCTGAGAATTGTGTATCCATCTCAAATGCACATTTTTGGATTGGGTCTTTGAATTCAGGGGGGCCTGATTTTTTTTTCACTTTTTATATGTTCTAGATAGAAGTCCTTTGTCTGAGAGACAATTAGCTAAAATTTTCCCCCACTCTATGGGTTGTCTTTTCACTCTGTTTGATTTCTTTTGATGTGCAAAAGCTTTTTAATAGGATGATGTCCTAGTTGTTGATTATTTGAAATGTGCAGTTTGGGTGTCATTCATGAAGTCTCTGCCTACCCTTATGTCTTCAAGATTTCTACCTAGTTTATCTTCCAGTAGATTTTTTTTTTATTTAGAGAGGAAAAAAAAAAAAACAGGAAAAAGGTAGAAATATTACAGAATTTCAAGAAAAGAAGATAAATAGTAAGAAATCACTAGTTGATACATATTGTTCTTTTAGAAATAGTTACGCAAGTTACAGGATTAAAGCACACAAAGTGGACACTAAAGCAGTGAGAGTGCAAACAGATCTGTTCAGGAATCCAACAAGAACCTAGAAATATGGTCATCAATCCCACACATCTAAACATACATGCAGCTATATCTTTTATAGCGCTTCCTACTTCCTCTTTTTTTACAATAGCAATTATACATTTTTAAAATTTTATTTAAAAAGAAGAAAACAAAACAAAAAAGGGTAGCAACAATACAGAATTCTAAAAGAAAGAATGAAAAAGGAGAATGAGAAAAAGCCCCACTAAGAAATCAGTAATTTATAAATTACATACTGTCATCCTGGATGTAGTTGTTCAAGTTACAGTTAAAGGGTACCTAGTAAATATTCAAACAGTCAGACTACAAACAGTTCTGCTCAAAGATCCAACAAAGATTCAGCAATATGGTCATCTATTTTATACACTCAAACATACATGCAGTTATACCCTCAGAGCACCTTCTTTTCCTCTCTTTTTTACAATAGCAATTACACATTTTGGTTTTATTACACTTGTAGTTCTTACTTTTTACACTAGAGATACAATATGATATTTAAAAATATGATTCTTATTTATTTCACTAATGAGGATAGTCTCAAGTTGTCTCCATTTGCCTATGAAGGCCTCAAGATCATCCTTTTTTATAGCTGAGTAATATTCCATTGTATAAAAATGCCACATCTTTTTCATCCACTCTGCAGGTGATGGGCATCTTGGTTGTTTCCAGGATTTAGCTATTACAAATTATGCAGCTATGAACATGGGTGCACATATATCACTGTGATATGAACTTTTCAGTTCTTTGGGGAAAATACCCAGGAGGGGGATAGCTGGATTGAATGGGGCTTCCAATCCTAGTCTTCTGAGAATTCTCCATATGGATTTCCATAATGGTTGCACCAGTCTACATTCCCACCAACAGTGGAGCAGTGTTCCTTTTTCCCCACAGCCTCGCCAACATTTG
>PVLA01001051.1:0-123867 GCA_004027455.1 Hydrochoerus hydrochaeris
CATGAGCTCTTTCATTTCTCTCACATTATTCACAGAAGGCAAAACCCCACAATCAGTCCTCACAAAGGGGTTATCTAGAGGGCCTCCAGCAACCCCCCTGGAGTCTCCACCCTCGACTCCATATTGAGCATTACATAAAAACATACACATATGAACTACACAAATTACAATTATCAGTACAAAACATTTCAAGATCCCCTCGCCCAATTCCCACATGCGGTGTCCTTTTCCTGGAGAAGCGATTGTCACAAGGCGTGGATGGACTAGGACGCGGCATGGACAGAAAAGGGCGCCGCAATACAGTTCTATCCTCATGTTAAAAAAAAAAAAAAAAAGGTTGTGAAAGTGACAGGGTCCTGCTCCATCGTCATGTTATATTACATGGCATAAGTAAGTTAAGTTAGTTAATGTTGCTAGGTCATTAATAAGTTGACTGAATTAATCGAAAGAGAAGCTGTCCTGGTTGGCCTGGTCCAATCAAATGATCTGGTTTGAAAGATATTCCAAAAGTCAGGCTTAGAGAAGTTAGAGAAGTTCTACACTGTAGCAAGGATTCCTGCTGGTGATAGAGGAACAAACTGCTTTGTAATGTGGAGGACCATGTGGCGGAGAGTGGCAGGTCACCCTCCTGACTTGAGAATGACCTTTGGCTGCCAGCCAGCAGAAAACGGACCTGAGCCTACAACCCTGCATCCCAGATGAGCTTCAGGGTAGCCCCCACATGCTGAGGAAAGTCCAGCTCAGGCTGACTTCTGGACTTTAGTTTTATGAAGTCGTAAGAAAACAACTTACCTGAGTCCCACCTGGACTCCTGAGATGCATACTTGTGAGATAATAAATGGCTGTTGCTTTAAGGAAAATTTGTGGTAAATTATGACTCAGTGTGTAAAACAACACATATTGCTACTGCAATGATGTGTTAATGATTTAAAATTTTAAAATACAATCATTAACATAGTACTGTTTCTAAATGTGGTAGTTAAGGAGATGTGCCAACATATAATTGTATGAAAACAAGAAAATACAACCACTCCAACATTAGTTAGATTGTAAAATTTGAGTGACTATTGCTAGTTCATTAGCCATATCACCTCTTACTGTGATATTTCTGTCCTTCTGCACTTGCTTTTTTCCCTTCAGTACGTGATGAAGCTCTCAGGAGTTGGTGCGTGGAGTTGATGGAGACGGTCACTGCTCCTAAGGTGGTGCCCTGCTGCACTCACTCAAATTCAGTTCCAGTGTGTGACTTCAGAAAATGTTCATTTCTGTCTGATAATCTTTTCTGCACTCCCATCACACACTTTCTCATTTACTTTAGTAAATTAACCAGTGAAACTTTGCATTCTTATTTACAAAATCAGAATTATGCCTTAGTACAAATTCCTAATTTTGTGGTAACTAAGAAGTGTTGTATTATTTCAATAGACTAAATTTGATAGAACCTAAAGTAAAACCACAGATTATAATTTAAATGTCAGTGTGCCGTGTTCAGTAGCATTATGTGAATGCTCAGCAAACGTGCTGAGAATAACCTGCTGAAGTTTATCTTTTCCAAGTGCTTTCAGGTAAAAGTGCAGATGTCTTTGTATACTTTCTTGGCTGTAAGTGGATAAATTATCACAGTTTCACAGTTAGACTTCTTTAAGCAATCAAGGATTAGAGGAAGAAAAGCTTCAACCTTATTTAATATTTCACATCAGTAATTCTTGTTTGGCAATAATATTTTCCCACTAGAAAAGGTGGTCTTAAGTGTAATAATAAATATGGAGTAATTTGCTAGAGTCAAAATGCATTGGATTCACTTAGTATTTTACTAAGTAAAGAAAACTTTATATACGAGAGAAAACAATGTTACCAACTGAATGTAAAGCATTAATTTATATCTCATGCTAGAGATCTCAGTACCTCCATATTATGAAGATTAGGATGCTTCATTCATGCATTAAGCATTTACTTATGTATGTCATACAGCAACATAAATACCAGATGACACAGATATAAATATCAACAATACAAAGTTATACTTGGAAAATTGCACAAGGTATGTCATATTTTGGCAGGCATTCTGAAAGTAGATATAAAACAAAGGATGTGCAAAAGACAGTATCTCTTTATTTCAAATATGTGAATTTCAAAATATGTATTAGTATAAAACTCACTGTGGTCACAGTAAATAGTGAAAAATGAACTATAGCAGAGTAAATAATAAGCAATAAAAGATAAGGATTATACAACAAAATAATTAAAAGATAAGTATTCTATTACAAAATGAGGCAAAGAATTTATAAATGAAGTATAAATAGCTTATCATGTATGAAAACAATATACATAGTAGTAAACATAAGAGATGTAAGTTCAAATAGTAATGGCATTTTGTCCACTGTATTTTTAAACAGTAAAAGACCAAATTTGGAGGTGGCATGTAGGAAGTAAAGCATGTACACTGCTGATGAGAAAGTTCGAGTTTCCCAGGGGAAATTTGGTACACATATCAAAGTGCTGGAATAGAGAACAGTGAAGAAAGGTCCTCACTTTTAGTCTAAAATATTGGCCAGTAAAATCATTTGCCAGTAACAGGTAAAAAGAAGTGAAGGAAAATGGGAAATCCTTAAGTGGCATTATGGGCTATGTCTCGATGTCCCCCCAAAGCCTCATCTGGCCCCAGGTGGGCTTCTCACGGGGGCTGGATCTAGGGTGTGGTGCTGGCACTAAGGATGTGTGGTGACTGAGTCAGTTCCCTGGTTGGTTTGGCATAGTTCTGGGCTGGACTGAGGGTGCTAAACCCTGGGTGAGAGTGCATCCTGCCCTAAGAGTGAGGAGCCTGAGTAGGGGATAAAGGCAGAGAAAGAGTCTGCCATTCATAGCTTGCTCCTTGCTACCTTCTGCCTTCTCTGAACTGTTTCCCTTCTGCAATGTCCCTCGGCCATGCCACCCAGCCTTGGAGCCAGCCAGCTATGGACTGAAACCTCTACAAACTGTAAGCTAAATAAACCTTTCCTCCTTTAACTTTGGGTGTTGGGTATTTTGTCTCAGCAACAGGGAAAAGTAGATAAGACAAGTAGGTTGCTCAAGTGATTCTGGGAGCATATTTATACTCTTATGGTGGTGCAGTGAATTAATGCAGGAAGTAAACTATGGTAAGGTATAGACGGGGGCTGGGGATGTTACACAGTTGGGCAGAGGCCCTGGGCTTGAGTACCCACACTGGACAAGAAAGAGAAACATGGTATATGCCATATATTTATATGGATTATGTATTTAATATACTATTATATATGTAATATGTTCAGAAAGTAATGAAATTAAGATATTATCACTATTTTTGCCTTTTGTACAATGACTACATATTATTTTGGTAAAATAGTCTGGAGCTATTACTTTCTGAAGGGATACATTAATTCTAAGAAAGCAAAACTATATATTTTTCTATAAAATATTTTTCTATAAAATTAAGACTTCTACAATTTCAGAAAATAACTGATACCATTTTAATTGTACAGACAGTTGACGATACCATATCATGACCTAGAGATTTATTATTTTGGCTTATATAATCACTATGAATTAATGACAATCAAATTGCTCCACCATTTATCATCTAAAACACAACTGATGACTTAATTTATCACAAAATCTTACAGTGAGCTTTCATTTTTGCACTGTCCTTAGAACACGAGATGGAACATCTCTGGGCGTGACTCGGTGCAGAGCTGAATTCCTTTAACTCATTAGCAGGTAGAAGGAAGCAGGCGGAGATCACAAGCGTGTGTCAGGAGTTGTCAGTGTCTCGGTGGGAAAGTGCAGCTGTCCCCCATCAGTCGTCTCACCCATTTCTATTTCTGTTCTCGTTGCTGTCTGATGCAGCCGCAGCCATCTCCGCAGAAGTCTGGTGCCCCAGCTTTCTGATGATTTGAGCAACCAGATACTTGGTGTATTGGGTTGGTGTATTCGTTTCATATTGCTTCTGTAGCAAAGTGATTTACATTTAGTTGCTTCAAACAACACAGGGTATTACCTAGTACTTCTGGAGGTCAGAATCTGTGTTGAGGTCTGTAATCTCAGTAGCTTAACCGGCACCCAATAACCCAACACCCACAACAACCACAGCCACACAAAAGAGGCTTCACGTGGTTCACTGTTCAGGGGAGCTCAGTTATAACTAGCGGGCGCATGGAGGCTGAGCATCATGGAGGAAGGGCAGGGTGGAGCAAGGATGCTTAGTGCATGGAGCTGAGAAGCATTAACATTAAACATTAGCACTGAACATTTTCAGGGGCAGAATCACAAATCAGTCATTTGAAAAACTGTCATTTTAAAAATATTCAATAGGATGATAAATTGTTTAAGAGCACATGTCAGTGTTGGTCTCTTATATATAATGCGTAGTTTTATCCCTCAATTCTCTTTCTAGAAAAAGGGAGAATTACAGGACTGGTAAAAAGTTTTAAATACATGTGTCTGGAACTGAACAGAAGGTTAATAAAAGATGGCTATCGTTGGATCTATTAACAGGCTAGCAATACACTGAAATTCCGATAGCATTTTATTTTCAAATACAATGAGGCTGTTGAGCAAAGGAAAATGACATAAAGCTGTATCATCTGTCAGGAGACAAGCCTCCCCCTCCGTCTCTCCCTCCCTCCTTCCCTCCCTCCTTTTCTTCATTCTTTCTTCTTTCCTTCATTCTTTCCCCCTTTTCTCCCTCCCTGTCTCCCTCCCTCCTTTTCCTTTTTCCAGACTTTTGTTTTATTCCAATCAACCATAAAGCAAGTAACTGTCAAATATTTTAATATATAAATGTATTCTTGATGGACTTTTATACCTGACTTGGTGGTTCAATTCAGATTATTAAAAAAAAGGTTTATGTACATACATAATAGTTTAATGAAATACTTAAAATTTAAAATCAGTTTTATCAAGCACATTTTAGGCAAAATAAGTTAGCTTAATTTTAATAAGCCTGGATTCTGTGTGTATTCCTTGAATAACATAGGGAATGCTGTAGAACTTTCACTGAGCATGTTAGACTTACATTGCCTTCACGTTAGGAGTATGGGGCTACAAGAGATCCCATGGACACAATTATAAGCAGCAGAGTTCTTGTTACTTTTGGTAGAATCCTCAAAGAAAACATACACTGAGCTCTGACCATGGTTTTACAGCCTCTGCAGTTTGCATATGTCACTGAAAATATAATGTGTTTGCTCTAATGAGACAGAAAATTGCAGTCTTGCATTGCTACCTCTAGAATCAGCAGTCACAAACTTGAGGTTTGGTTGTCTGTTAATGCTTGGCTGTAATCTTTATTTACTGTTTTCTTTTTTTATGAAAAATATTGTACTTGTTTGGAACAGTATGTCTAAATGTTGACTGTAGCACACATGCGTACATCAGTCGAAGCCAAACCCTGGGTCATATGTCCAGAGCTTAATAATAATTGGAGTGCAGACAAGAAGCAATGTCCTGTCCTTCTTAGTGTAATCGTAATGTTTAATTGCACACAATGAATAAATTATTGTGCAGCTGACTCCTGGTAGATAGGATGATAACATAACATGTATCATAATTTTTAGAATGTAAAATAGTTATCTTATAATGTGGTTCCTTCTATATGAGGGGAAGTAAATCGTCTCTCTCTATGGAACATCATTTTCACACCAAGATATGTTTCTCTTTCTTAAATACAGTGTTTCCTAACACAACGAGAACATGCCATTTTAGCACCAGATTGAAATGAAATCCAATAATTATGTGTGAGATTAAACTAGTTTGTGAACACAATTTTTATATTAAAAAGTAGATTAAGGTACATCTACTTGATAATCCTGGATATTTTTGACTCGTAACTTAGTCACATTCACATCAGAACAGAGAGGTTTGGAAACAGATACTGATTTTACAAAAGCAGATACAAAGATGACAAAGGGCATGAAAAAGACACACAAATTTATTTCTGGCCTCAAATTTGGTTAG
The DNA here is from genome assembly GCA_004027455.1 of Hydrochoerus hydrochaeris. NCBI lineage: Eukaryota > Metazoa > Chordata > Mammalia > Rodentia > Hydrochaeridae > Hydrochoerus > Hydrochoerus hydrochaeris. The sequence goes on from PVLA01001051.1 coordinate 5,974, forward strand.
CGATTTTTAAATGAAAGGTCATTTTCCCTAATTACATAGCCTCGTGTCACCTTCAGTTTAAAATCTGGCAGCAGGGAAAGATTCCCACTTATCCCCAACAAATTGAAAGATCCCAAATATTTGTTTTGGGGCAATACTGAGACTGCATATATATGACGGTTTATGTCTACATGTCTCCCCAAAGCCTCAGGTGCCCCTAGGTGAGGCTTTGGGGAGGTGATTTGACCTTGGGCTCCTGATAACCATCAATGGATTAGTCCACTGAGGACTTAGTAACTGCCTTGCTGTTGGAGGAGAGGTCCCTTCGGAAGAGATGGCTCACTGAGAGCGTGGTCCAGAGGGTCTGTCTCCTCCCCATGCCACTTCTCCACTCTCCTAGTGCTTCCTGTGCACCAAGATGCCCTGCCTGGGGCCCGATGGCTGAGGACTGAAACCTTGACAATTATGAGCCAAAACAAACCTCTCCTCCTTTCATTCACTGGTGTTGGGTATTATGCTCCAGTGTTGATGAGAGTGTGTGTGTGTGTGTGTGTGTGTGTGTATGTTTCTGTAACATATATAAATATATATTCATGCTTCTGTAGTTAAAATATCACACTTAAAAGTGACAATCAGCACTGAAGTATACATTTTTGCATCCTGCTTTGTAATTTTTAAAAATCAATAATCTATTTTTTTATGACGACTATCTCTGATAATCCAGTTATTTTCCTCCATCAACTTCATTAAGGAGAGTTTGAAATTTCCAAGAAATTAAAACCATTGTCATTAAGATATGACTTTAGTGAGAAGGTAGTGTGTCTATCTGCTGTGCTACTTGAAGGAATTTTGCCATATAAAGCTATGGAATCTGCCCGTCAGCATTAATTACCATCTCCAGCGGGACCTGTGGTTCCCTTACATTCTTGTATGAGGAGGCAGACACAGGAGACAAGATAGAGGAGATAAGCTCAAGTTCTGGGAACTACTGTGGGAAGAGCCACTGTGGAGTCCTGCAGTAGGGAAGGAGGAGGTGGGGTGCACAGTGAGTGGATTGTGACCCCAGAGAGCAAGAGGCCCTAGTGTAGGCTGTGGGTAAGCAGGGACTCTCAGAGTGGAAATCTCCATGCACCAAGGGATATAGGGTGTTTGAAATTAAATTTAACTAATGAGAAAGTATTGGAGTGTTTTTTATCAGGGAGATTTCTCTGACAACTGTCCCAGTGGACTAAATAGACTCACCTAAGTTTGTTGTAGCTCAGTGGTAGCAGTGAGGACTGTCATGGACTTGGAGCTATTGAGATGCCAGGGTTGGTGTCTGGTTTGCATGAAGGTGCAGAGGGCATAAAGGACTTGGGTAATCTGAGCTGTTAGCCCGGAAGGCTATGGGATTGTCATACACTGAGTTAATGACAGAAAGGTGTATCTGGAGAGAATGAAAGTGGGTAGAGTTTAGTTATGAGGATATTAGTGGCTTTCGATGAAACTTTTAGCCATATTTCATTGGGGTGGTGATTAGAATTCCAAGTGGAGATGTTAAGTAGGGATTTGAATGCTCAGGGCAGATCTTGGTCTTTGATGTGAGTCCTGGTTGGGGGTGGGAGGGAGCTCTGAGTCCATCTGAGTCACTCATGCAGAAGATGTGGAGGGAGAAGAGAACCAACGCATGACATGCAGGAAACAACTACAGTCTCCAGTATTTTAGCTCAGTAGCCAGAAGGCAGAGACATCATGTCACCCACCGAAATTAAAGCACTTTAATGTTCGATTTTGCTATGGGGTATGAATTACTGAACTCAGTTATGTGTTGCAATTCCATACCTATAACGATGTAGAGCTTTGCTTTTCTCTCTCAACCAAAGACAGCAATCGAATAGGCTGCTGCACCCTCTGTTCCCTGGCTCCAGAGCATCCTGAATAGCAGAAGGTTCTAGTAAATCACTGTCTTCAAAGTTGGTAAGAGCTGAATCCTAGAAATAAAGCAAGGAGATCGACATGTACACCAACCTCTTCCCTCATCCTCCTGCTGCGCCAAACACATAAGCAAGCATTTCCATCAGATTAAAGGCTCAGGACATGGAGAATTTTTTTAAGGGTAGAAGACCCAAAGGAGTGTGAGTGTGCATGTGCGTGTGTGTGATTCATGTGCCCATGCCTACACAGTCAGATAGAGAGCTACATGAATATTAGACAAAATTCAGATTAAAAAAGTTAAACAAGCCTGGTGTAATGGCACATGCCTGTAGTCCCAGCCTTTGGGAGGCTGAGGCAGGAGAATCCTGAGTTTAATTCCATCCTGGCAATCAGTGAGGCTCTGCCCTACGTCCAATCAAAGTCAAAGCAAGGAATTTGAAGAAAGCAAGAAACAAGGAGAGTAGGTGGAGAGATCAAAAGCGGGAGTGGGTAATGTGGGAGTCGAGGAACCCTCGCCCTAGTCACCAAGTCAGATAATGAGGGACGCTTAGGAGTATATTGGCAAACAGCCCTTCTAGTTCCAAATTTGTTTGATGCAATGTGATTATATCTTTGAATTAATCTATCAACATTAGTTTTGTTAATAGTAACAAATATATGTTTGAAATATCACTGTTTCAAAGAGAAATCTGTTAGTTCTACTTCAATTTTATTTAAATATTTATTGAAGATTTGTATGCTAGATTTTGGATTTGTTTCATAAAAATAAAGAATCCTAACAGAGTAAGCTTTAGTGATTTCAGCATTAAGGGAACAATTACAGATTTGCCATTTTAAATTACAGAATAGATGCAGTGTTTATCTGCTACAGGCAAACAATGAGAAATGATGGCTTCATTCATTATGAGATCTTTGAAAATTTCTTAATTTTCCGTATGACTGTTATCAGTCTTTTTGTGACCAAACTTAACCAAATTCAGATGTGCCCAAAATTCTTGCTCTTGTCTCCTGCTGTACTGTTCATTTCTTTAGGGAAGTGGTAATATATGTAATTATACATATATGCAGTGTATGTATAAACGTGGTTTGTCACAGGTGTATTTCTGCTGTAACCATCTGTACTAGACAGTTACTGATATTTGGTATAATTGCGCCACCTTGTGGCTCTATTGGGAACATATTGTAGTTTAAACCCAACGCAAGAACAATGAAGCAGTATTTATCAAATACATGGTTTGTTAACTATTTTAAAATATAGCCAAGAATAGGTGCTATGCAAAAACCACAGTTTTACTGGTTCAAATGGATGAAAGAGGGATCTAACTTTTTTACTGGCATTTGGTGAAATTTTAAGGATTTTTCAACAATTACAAAACTTGGTGTGTGTATTTACACATACATGTATGCATGTGTCTATATTGAAAAGTTTTTAAAAAGGGCTAGATATGCAATAACTAGAATAAATCCTGGACATAATCATTGCTCACGTTTTGATTCTGAATTTTCTATAAAATTGTCCCAAAGTGTATGCATGAGTTCTATAGTAATAAAAAAAATACCCTCACTGTTATCCAGGTTTACATCTTAATAATCTCACACACTATTCTATATTTCCTTAAGAATTAGAAATTTCATCATTACAGTGATTTTTCAACACCAAGACAAAACTTCCTAGTTTTCTAAAATAATTATTTCATCTATTAAAATGGAAAACAAGTAAAATTAGAATTATATGATTCAATTTGAGTGAGATTCCTTCTTTCAGGACTTCTCAGAACTTTTTGTGACCTGGAGAAGGTGAGAGGGTAAAGAGCCACACAGCTCTCAATGATTCCCTGGATTTGTCTTTCACCCCTGAGCTACTAAATTTTGCATTTCCAAAGCATTTGCTATGAAATATTTGGATACACATTCATTGAAGACATTGCAAACTTGAGTTTTTAATTAGCAGTTAAGGTATTTCTAGATAATCTCAGAATATGGGTGTAAGTATTACATTTCCGAATATTTTGAAAAATTCTATTACCGAAATAGACAGCATTATCACTTTTATGCACGTTTCAGTTCTATAGGGTTGATCAGTACTCTGCAAAAAAAATCCCTTTTCTATTTGAGTCAAATGGCCACAATGTACTCTTTTCTAAATCTTGCTTATCATCTTTCTCTAAAATGAGACTTATGTAACTCTCCTTATAATTTGATGTTTGAAAATATGTGCTGTCTCAATGGTCCTGTTAAACCTTGAAAGTTGAATATTAAAATGAAATATCTTGTACAATTTAACCTTACCTCTATTAAGTAGGAGAAACCTGCTAAAATTTGCTTTGGTCATAATATTTAATATACCAAAGTTCTAATTTTGTTTCTTTTTTATAATTGAAGGATAATATTTTGCAATTAGTATGGTTGTATGAGAGATATATTTATTCTCCATGATATGGAAGTAATTTAAACCAGGAAAGCTTAATTTTAATAAGGCTTTGAGTACATCTTCAAACAGGGATTGTCTTACAATGCCAGTGTGGAATTTGCTTTTTGGGTGCTGGATAGTGGACCTAGAGGTCCACCTCCAGTCCTTTTTGATTTTTATTTTGAGATGAGCTCTTGCTGTTTCCCTGCCTGACCGCCAGCTTGCACTCCTCCTGCCTCGCCTCCTAAGAAGCTGGGTATACAGGCGTGTGCCACCACACCCAGCCAGTTAGTCTTTATAACATGTATTTAACCCCACTTTGTGCAGTTTTATCTTATTTGTGTTAACTATCATGGTGTGATTTTTCAAAAACAGCTAATATTTACTTATCATATACCATGCAACAAACAGCATCTCCTTCCTGTAAGTAAAAGTTTGTCACATGTAACCCTTGCTGTGAGTCTAGGTGATGGTTAATAGTACAGCTGTTAAATGGAACCGAAACTGCAAATATTTGAGTGTGTTTGTCTAAGGTCATATAACCAACAAGGGCTGCACCTTTGCTCTGAAGTCAGTTTGGCCCAGCGCCTCTGTGTAACAGACCTCACACCAGGTCGCGGTCATTCCAAAAGGTCTGTACCATGCTGTTGACACTGCTCCGCACGCCCACCTCACACACTCACTAGGGAGGGATGCCCCACTGCACCCCACTTACAGATGTGACAACCAAACAGGGGACACACAAGCAGGCTCAAGCCCAGGGTGGTTGGAAGCTGAAGTACTGGGAGTTGAAGGCTGGACAGCCAGGCTTCTCTGTGTACTAGCACGTGGCTCTCCCCTGTCCAAAGAGCAGTTTGTGCTCAAGCAATAAGCAGGCTTTCCTCCCAGCGCCAGTCCCAGCCTGCCCTCTGTCCTGCGGTCAGGCAAATCAGTACAAGGCTGCTGTGTCTGGATAAACACTTTCATTGAAAAGTACAGTCAATTCCATAACCAAAGAAGCCTGCTTTTCACAAATGGTCATGCATGGATTCGTGAGGAAGGAAGTCACAGGGATGACAGAATCACTTTGTAGTGTTTGAATGTGCCCTTGCTGTACTACGTGAATCAAGACCAGTGATTCCTTACACATAAGACAGTCCTTTGGCCAACTAGATTCTGTCACACTGCATTTTAACAGATCAGTTTCTAGATCACAATCACGCTGTCCAGATGCCGAGCACCCTGCCTGAGGTGTGAGACCGCAGGACCGGTGCTGGTGCATGGTGTGCTTAGGTTCCATATGGTGGAGAATAAATATATCTCTAATACAACCAGTGTACACACCAGGTACATTGGCTTGGTGAGAGCAGCATGAACTGGCATTTTACTTTTTACAACAGGAGGATAATAGAGATCTATGTTGATCCATTGCCTGCCTGTATTTTTGAGAAAAATAGCAAACAATAGCAAGGAAATTCCGAATCTGATATATTTTTGGTGAGTGTAAGACAAACGTTGTTTACCATGTATAAGACATTGTAGATCTGTTTTTTAAACCAGAGCAGGATTTGATTACTTGTGCATTTTCTTGTCATTTGCAAAGCAATTCTATAAATACTAGCAAAAGTAATCAACAGAAGATATGGAGCATTATCTGGAGAATAAAAGTGAGAATGATTCCTAATTAGCTGGCATATTTGCATAACTACTTATTGTCAAGAACCTGATTTATTATCACTCCTAGATTAAATATTGCATTACTAGTAACGCCACTAATATTTAATAACTGAATCCAAGTAATTGATAGTTTCAAAATAGTAAACAACAGAAACAAAACCACATTTGAATTATTGAAAATTCAAATCTCAGTACTCTTACCAATATATTATTGTATTTCACTCAAATCTAATACAAATGACTTCTTTATTTATGTATTTATATTTATATTCTAAACAAATTCATTCTGCTTAGTAATTACTACAATATTTTTCCAATTCATTATGGAAAGTAGATAAACGTGTGTTCTTTTAAAGCTATTCTTTACTTGGTGATTAAATATACTTACAAAACCACGGATTTGTTAAGTGATGTTTTTTACAGAAGCATTTTGTAGCTATTCCAATCTATGTGCAGAAAGCTTCTTTATATTCTGAGAACTAGTTGTTAATAATCTTCATTATCTGCTTAGCAGACCATGTCAGTTCTGCAGAAACTGTCAAGGTTGGGAACAGAAATGCAAATTTAGGTCTACAGTAAGAAGCAGGTTTTTGCAACAATACATCAGATCCTTAAATTTTACATTATAACAGATTTATACTGTTAAACTGTCTACTGTTTATGCTGCTATCACTAACCCAATAAAGTGTTAAAAACAATACTTTCCAAAATTACCACTATGTATTCTTTACTCCCATTGATTTCTAACCATTATATAATTTTTATTCTTTAATAAGAAACTGAAAAATTAAATTGAACAGAAGAAAGATGTAACTTTTTACTAGGAGGGGACTGGTGCAAAAACCGGGTGGAACCATTTGGCTTGAGCTACTCTTGTCTCTTTGACTTACTTTTGATTTTCAGGATTTTAGTCTTTTCCATATAAGTATTTCTCTAGGAGTATTAAAACACTACTAAGTTGCCTTATGTGTTTTCATGAGCATTTTGAATGGTGTAACAACTATAGTAAAGAAGCTAACATTCTAAAACACATACAACACATAGTTCTAAAAATAAAAGAATTCATACTTCTGCAGTGCTTAGACAGTATTGATCATTAATACATCTTTAATGATTAATCACCATAATAAGGTTGAGTTAATGTACATTTTTCTAAAATGTTTATAAAAGGATTACAGTAATATTATTGAACAAAATAACCCTAAAATTATACTTAATAAGATATTTGCAACATTTAAAAAGTCAGTTTTAAAGCATTTTCTGTAAACTATAATCCACAAGGCAGTTTACTACAAAGACTTTTAAACATGTTATTATTATAATAATGAAACAGATATGATTTTTCTAATATTAAAATCATATCTAATATTTTGTAATGCTATATTTGTTCTTCAAATATCCTGGTAATTAATCAGCCAGATTTTGTTTCTTTTTGAGTTTTACGCATAAATGTGTACCATAACCTGAAGATCAAGGTCACTGTGTATGGTTACTATATGTAAAATACATATGTAATAGAATATAACGTGTATGAGCCTGATTCATTTTTATTATGTTTTTCAGAACTAATTTTAGTTTTTTTCTACATTTTCATGACTTCTTTTGTTTTTTCACATGCTCACATGATATTACAGCATTTGGCTTAGTATTTATTTTCTTCATTAGTGCTGTATTTGGCATGTAGTTTTCAAAATTATTTTAATTTTTCAAATTAGTGTTTTTGCACAGTCAAGCTAAACTTATGCATACAGAGTTGGAGGGTGGAGCGTCATTTCTGTGTGTGGCTGGCATCTTGGTGAAGGCACCACCTTACAAAGCAAGGACACCTCTGGGAATGAGCATAAGAGAACAAAACTCCCTTGTCATTTTTATAAGCTGATTATGACCCCCAAATGCCTACTCTTTCCATATGACAGATAATAACAACCAGGGCAGCAGCACCTCTGACAACCAGGTGGCAGTTTGCTTATCTCCATCCTATGACAAGCTGTCATTCTAATCTTCTCATTTCTAGATTTAAGACCTAAGTGGTTTAATACTGAGCATAAGATACAACTCTTTTGTCTTGTTCTTCTTGCTTTTAGCTCCTTGTGAAGGCAACACGTTCTTCTGCCACAGTAACATGTGTATCAATAACACCTTGGTCTGCAATGGACTCCAGAACTGTGTATATCCTTGGGATGAAAATCATTGTAAAGGTAATGATTAGCCTTAGAAATTTGCAAAATTCCCTACCTGTAAAATAAGAATGAAGTTTTTGTGCATTGGTCATAAAAATAAAGTATATAGTGGCTTTGTAATACACGTCTTTTAATCATTTTTTAGGCATTTTCTTTGCATTGACTTAGGCCGTATCCACACATTTCCTGATTCATAGTAGACACTAGAATGCTCACTAGTAACATCTTAGAGCCTGCCATGCCATGGAGAATCAATTGGATTCTTCTGTGGAATACATTCCTTCGTTCTCATGCGTAGAAACGTAGTACTCCCCAATCCATAGCCACACCTCTCATTTATTCCAAGTGGGTGTTTTTTTTTTTTTTTGCACTTTTTACAAATATTCTAGAGATAAAATATCTTCAAGGAGCATTTATGCTTTCAAGTACTTCCAGCCTCTTTAGTCCAAATGTGCTATCAAATGCTTTTCCCCTTTTATCATTAAAATAGCTCCCAACACCCCTGCCCCTTCTGTAACCTCTCTGCAAAGGGTTATGTAGGCAGGGACTTTTGGCTGGACTATGATGGTGCATGTTAAATTGGAGCTGTCATGCCTGTTCGCTCAGTTTTACAATTTGCAAAGAAACAAACAGACTGAAACTCTCAGCTGCCTCGGTCCAGTGTTACCTACCTGAGTGCCTTCTGTGGATGCCACAGGCAGGCGTCACACAGCAGCCGCTGTTCTGCAGTCCATAAAGACGAGTTGAACGACAGTGACTATTTTGATGATGAGGTGTTGATCAGCATTACATGTGTCCAGGGAACCGCTTGTCAGTAGGTAGGAAGTTAAATACCATGTGAATTATCCTCCTGAATCTTCTTAATGAGTCACGGTCACCACAAGCTTTGTTTGTCCAGTGGGATTTGTTGCCATGTCTGTCAGGAGTACTTGACCTCAGCCAACAATCTAGAAAATCTGAATGAACGTGTCTTACAAGTCCTGGTCCTTCCTCCGGAAGGTACAACCATTCATTTGATTTCTGATCAGTTTTCTAGTGATAGAACACATTTCCTATGATTTCAGTAAGTTACAAAATACTGGGCTTTATTTTATGGCTCAATGTGAAATATATCCTAAAGAAGTCCGTACGCCCTTGAAAACTGTGCATTTGCTGATGCTGGTGGATTGTTCTAAACACAGTCTTGTTCAGTTTTCCTCTTGATTGCTTTCTACATTGTATCCGTTAGGGAGAGAGGATGGTTAATTAACTGAATATAGCTGAATTATCTGCTTGTTTCAAGTAAAGCTTCTGTTTTGTATATTTTTGATCTTTGCTATCAGTACAGTGCGTGTTTGTAATTTTTGTATCTTCTGATGAATTGAACATTTTATGGCCATAAAGCAATGTTGAGTAAACCAGTTTGTCTGAAAGTACGGTACAGAAGCCCTCCAGCTTTCTTCCAGTAGTGATTCCATTCTGTGTCTTTTGAATAGAAAGTATTTTTTCTAGGCTGGAGACATGGCTCAGTGACGGAATCCCTGCCTAGCATGCATTGGACCCTGGTTCAGTCCTCAGTAATGGCGGTGTTCTTTCTATATAAATGTACATTAAATCTTATTTTTTAAATCCAGTTTAGCACACTTTGCCTTTTTCTTAGGTTGCTCTATGTATTTATATTTAATTTAATATACTATCATTAATATAGACTTTGGTCCACTACATGTTTTCTACATTTCTCATATAGTTTTCCTTTTTTCTTCCTCTACCTCTCTTTTCTTCATTAAATGACTATATTGTACTGTAACATTTTAATTTTCTGATAATTTTTCAATGTAGTCTTGATTTTATTTCTTAGTAGTAGTTTTGGGGCTTGTAATAAACAGTTTGATTTCTTGGGAAATATTTCAGATTTATACTAACAATTCCAGTGCAGTGTACAAACGTTATTCCTATAAAGCCCTATTCTTGATTCTTTTTTCCCCATAGTATGTCGATTTATGTTATGAACTCATTAATACATTGTGATAATTCTTACTTTATAGAATTTTAAATCTTTTTGAGAAGTTGGCAGAAGAGAACATGGCATATATATGCCAGCATTATTTCTTACACAATCCTTTAATGAACGTTTCTGGTTTTCTTCATTTGTTTTTGTAGAATTCCTTTACCCTGGTGTCATTTCCTGACTCCTCTTTAGATTAACTCTCATCAATCTTGTTTGCATGACTGTCACCAAATATGTGATAATTCTGTAAGTTATGGACTGAAACATTACCATCATATAATCCAGCATTATGTTTGTTTGTTTGTTTTAAGTAAAGAGTAGGAAGAAATACTCAGCTATATTATCTTTCCTAGTTATTGAGATAATTGCCTCTGTATTTATTTTCTGGTTTAAGCCATTGTCGCTACATTTTTCAGGCAGATTTGCTATTGTCTCAGGTCACTTGTTTTTACCTCAAGAATTTGCCTCCTTATTTCTTTTAAAGGCATCTCTTTCAGCATTGATTCTGTTTTCCCTTCTGTTTGTCTACAGTATCTACTTCATTCTTGAGTGTGGTTTTGCCAGGTATTGGGATTTGGCCAGCAGTTTTTGTTGTGGTGATTTAGGCTTTGCCTTTGCCTGCGGCACTTTGAATTTACCTTCCCACTGCCTCCTTCTTACCACTGATCACAAACCAGGTGACGGTCTGCTTAGGGCTCCTGATGAGTGCTTTCATGGTGCTGGTTTCTGTATTTTCTCTTTATCTGCTTCTTTTTAATGTTTTTAAGTACTACATAGCTAGGCATGGATTTTGTTGCATTTATTCTACTTAGAATTTGTTGAATTTAGATACAGATTCTGTCATCAAGTTTGGGAAATTTTCAACCATTGTTTTTAAAAAGTGTTTTTCCTGTTTGTCCTCTCCTTCAATGCTCCTACTGCATTGGGTGAGTGTGCTTGTTTGTTTAGTGCATTTGATGCCCTGTGTCCTTTGCTAAAACTTTCCTGAGCAGAGAAAATAATTTGAGGTTGTAGTTAGTTGTGGCTCAAATGTAGAGATTTCCGCTCTTCCTAAGGAAATCCAGCTTATTTTTTCAAATAGGTTCTTCATCATTTGCTATATACCTTTCAAACATTTTCCAGGAATTCATTAAATAGGAATTTAAATTCAGTTACTCTTCACAGTTATTTGCCAGTTATAGCTACATGATTTGGCAAGGAATCTATGTAGACCCTCATTACGCCTTTCCAAATTTCTGTCTTGAATCTGAATTGAGTTACTTTTTGATATCAGGATAACATGATTAGTTTAGCTTCAGCAATCTCTGTCAAGCAGAGGTACAGAATAACATGGATATAGTTATATTCCCAATTATGGAGTTTAGCGGTATCCTTAAAACTAAGAAGAAAATAATGTACTGTATAAAATTACCAGTTTCTTCCCAGATGTTATGCCACAGATCTTGTACAGATTTCTTCAACATGCACATGTATATAGATATAGACATTCATATGTTTGTATGTGTGTATATAAATCCATGTATGTAAGTATTTAAAGCCAATGTACTGGGCAGTGTGAGGGGCATTTGGAGATGGAAGGTAGGACTCTTGTGAAAAGTGAGAACATGTCTTATTTTTAAATATTTTTAGGCTGCTTTAAGTCTGTGAAAATTCTACGCTCAGCCTATTTCATTTTGAAGTTTTCAGTATATGTTCTGACCATAATATTAATGTGTGGTGGGTTGTCTCTCGTTTTGTCTGTTGTTTCGACTGTCTCCTCCCTGCAGAAAAGAGGAAAACCAGCCTGCTGGACCAGCTGACCAACACCAGTGGGACTGTAATTGGCGTGACTTCCTGCATTGTGATCATCCTTATTATCGTTTCTGTCATTGTACAGATCAAACAGCCTCGTAAAAAATACGTCCAAAGGAAATCAGACTTTGACCAGACCGTTTTCCAGGAGGTGTTCGAGCCTCCTCACTATGAGTTATGTACTCTCAGAGGGACAGGAGCAACAGCTGACTTGGCAGACGTGGCTGATGACTTTGAGAATTACCATAAACTGCGGAGGTCATCTTCCAAATGCATTCATGACCATCACTGTGGATCCCAACTGTCCAGTACTAAAGGCAGCCGCAGTAACCTCAGCACAAGAGATGCTTCTATCTTGACAGAAATGCCTGCACAGCCCGCCAAGCCCCTCATCCCACCCATGAACAGGAGGAACATTCTCGTCATGAAACATAACTACTCACAAGATGCTGCAGATGCCTGTGACATCGATGAAATCGAGGAGGTGCCGACCACGAGTCACAGGCTGTCCAGACACGATAAAGCCGTCCAGCGGTCAGTATCTATAGGTTTGTTGATGGCAGCTATACCCTGAGGACTGAAACACCTGCAGATTATTGTGTGCTATTTTGTCTTCATATTTTAATTCCCTGTATGTGATGACTTAACCATATTTTCTCAACATTTTCCTCCTGTTTCCTTTTCAGTACTATACATTCTTAAGTCCCGCACTGCATGATATATATAGATACATATGTGTGTGTGTTTGTGAAAACACATGCACAGTAGATCAAAAATATTCTATTTTTATACATATGTTTATTTGTATAAAAATTATCTTTCAATTTATAATAGATTTAAATTGCTAATTTGTTTCCATATGATTGTTCCCATCAATATTCATATATTTTAAGATAGAAAAGGATAGTAAGAAAAAAATTGCCTTACTCAGATACTAATCTATCTTGTTGGACAGTTTTGATACAAAAATAACGTATTTTTCAACATAAAATATTTATATACAAAAATGAAAATAGTTTTCTATACATCACAGAATATATTACAAATTGCATAAGATAGTATTGTTTAGTATGACACTGAACATTTATATTTAGAGAGTAGAAACATTTTCTTATTTCTTATTATGAGTATGTGGCAACTGTATACAGTCTTGTATTATTGGCCCTAAAATAAATGTTTTGAAGATAGATGATTTAAAATTAGAAATAATTAAGTTTCAGCATAATCTACTTACTTTTGTGTTTTTGCATGTTTACTAGCACTTAGTTTATGTTATAAATGTTTATATTTTTTCCATTTTTATGCATTCTCAAAATCTAAAATATTTTAGTTGATTTAATGTTTTGCATGATGATGACAAACAGCTATTTACATTGTTTTATAAATTCTAGGAATGCTTTTAAGTAAATATTTGTATGCATATATTTATATTTTGCCCAAATACTACTTGGTTGAATGAACGAGCCATAACATTCCAGGTTCTGCCTCATTGGGTCTCTAAGCAAACATGAATCTGAATACAACACAACTAGGGTCTAAAAAGAAAATTTAAGGTAAGCAAATGCCCTTGGTTCCTTCTCCTACTTTGTTGTATTTTGTTTTGTTTTGTTTTGTTTTGTTTTGTTTTGTTATGTTTTGTTATGTTGCAATTGTCTTGTAATTTTTTTAGGGTATGTGACATTTATTCATTATTTATTGAGATGTGTGTTTCATGAAATTTCATAATTAGAAGCTTAAATGTCCATGCTAATGGTGATGATTTTCATCATATGTAACTTTAAAATATATGTTAACATTCTTAGAATTAAATGTTGTACTAAAATATTATTAAACATATATCAATTTAATAAGCTATATTTTACACATTTTAAAATAATGATACTAAAAGTATTGAACACATGATCTCTTAGAATAAATGCCACAAGAAACCTAAGTTTTACAAAACAAAAATACAACATTCATTCTTAATATAAAGCAAGTAATAAAGTGAATAAATTAAAGTGGTAACTTAATGATAATTTGGCCACATTCTATTCCAAACTTAAACATTAAGTATTTGAGAGTCCTCATTACAATGTTTTCACGCTTATTTTTGCATGGATCTATAGCTTATCTCATCAAAATTAAATACAGCATGGAAAAGGTTCCATTAATACCAGTTGTCTGTCTGTACATATATTTTGTTGCCAAGTAACACAAGGTTTTACTTTCTGCACTTGATACCCTATGTCTATATTAGTCTAATTTGTCTCCAATTAAATTTTCCTGATATCTAATCTCTTCAAAACCCTTCAGCCCTGTCGACTACTCTTGAATTAGGGAATACAGTTCCATGCTCTATATTACCTTGAAAAATTAGTGTACTTGTATGCGTTTTTCATTGGAAGAAAATGTTTTAACTGTGTTTTATTTTCAGAGAAGAACTATTTATACAAACATGGGGACTGTGAAAAGAAAATTCTATAGTGAATTATGAAAAGTGGACATATTTCTAAATTCATTCCACTGCCTTTATCCAAACTTAAGAATTACAGACATTTGTTACTCCTTCGGCAAGACATCCCCGCTGCACAATGATATGTTCATTTCGTAATTTGGTTGCTGGCCACCAAGTGCTCCTTAGTTTTTAAATACATTTTTGAGATTTACTGGAAACTTGAAGAAGAAATTAGTTCCTGATTAAGACTATCCCAACCTTATATTTATTGTCAGTTTCACTTTTGTTTTATGTTGTTTACGTCTCTGTTATATACTTGTACATTGCGTGATATGTGAAAAAACACAACCTTAGATGAACCTTATGTTACATATACATTGTTTTCATTATATAGACTGCTTGAGAATAGTGCGTTCCTGATGATTTTGAACATGCTTCAGTGGAAAGTGAAAATGTGGACCATGGAAACACCAGCTAGAGGTTTTATGGACTATATACACCTATAATTTTACTATTATTAAATGCAGTAAAAAGTAATGAGTCAAATTACTAGATGGCAATAAGAAACACATCATTTTGGTCTTCCCTGTATACCCATGACTTTCTTTTCACTTTGTATCAAAGGAAGATACCGAGTTTCAGAAGTCATTTTGAAATCAGGTATTTTGCCATTCATACCTTCCAATAGACATGTTTTTGATTAAGCTCTTAGCAATATGACTGAATTGACAGTTTGAGAAAATACCCTGCATGTCAGTACTGGATATTTGAGTTGGGAAATAGCTTCTTTATTAGACACATTGTAAAAAGCATGCATCCTCAAATACTGCTGTTACTCTTCTGTTTCTCTGTGTCATATGCTTGCTACTTGTAATTTTTTATATAAAGATATATAAAATGTATAATAATTTCCTAACTCGAGTTCAGAGAAAAGTTTTCTTCTGTTAGAGTGATTAAAAAAAGCTGGCTTACATAAGCATACACTCTATTTATATCAATTCTTCCCAAATTTTAGAGTACAGAATATACTTTAGGATTGACGTTTACTTCCCATAATCTTTGATTTCTAAAATTTTATGGACTACATTCTCCTTTTAGAATAGGAAGGTCTTTTTAAAGTGCTTTAAAATCATAGATCCTTTTATGGTATAAGTTACACAATGCTGAGTTATTCTTATACTCAGGCACACATATACCATCTGAGAGCTTAGTGATTATGATGTATTTCATACAAATAAAGCAAAACTCTATAATATATTTAATTGCTGTTGAATTGTATACACATTTTATAAAGTTTGATTTAGTGAGTGGGTACTTTTTAAAATATTGAATGTGTATTCTTAGAAAATGAATTTTAAGAACCAGTATTACTGTAAATCTACTTACCAACATTTTCAAAACTACTGAACTTAACAGTTTAAAAGAATTCTGATCTACAAATTTTTGGTTTTTTGGTTTGAGATAGGGTCTCACTCTGTAGTTCAGGCTGACCTTTAACTCACTGTATGGCTCAGGCTGGCCTCAAACTCATGGGTGTACTCCTGCCTCAGCATCCCAATGCTGTGATGACAGGCATGCTTCCCCAAGCCCGGGCCCAAAAAGCAAGTAATTTGATCTACTGCAGTTCAGATCTGACAAATCCAGTGACTTTACAAACCAAATGGATAAATCACTGTCATTTCTCCCTGTTAAGAAATCAATTTCAGATGTTAAAAATAAAACCAAATAAATGGAAAATAAAATAATTTTGTAATACAAAAATCAAAGAATTGTAGCAATTTTAAATACTCTATATTGAAGACATATCAACTTACAAAAACAACCACACTAATTTGATCAACTGGTAAATAGGAAAAAAATGTAACAAACTTGATAAATAAAGATTATTTTCATTATTGTTCTACATATTTTATACACATTACTTGTGATAAAACTTATTGTTTTTTATTTGGTTTGACTGATTTGTTTATTGTCATCCTTGCTTTTATGCCCTTTAATTCAAAGATGATGCACCAAAGATTTTTTTTATTAATTAGCGATCTTTTATATTGTTTCATCTCTTTAGGGGTCTTCATAGGATCTCTTCACTTTGAATGAATAATCTCAAAAATATTATATACATGTTAAGGCTTTTTATTTACGACACCAATGAAGACAGGAAAGTAAATGAGGTGAACAATTCACCATTTAATTTGCCTGCTGCTAAGTCACACCTAGGATGTCCATCACCTCCAGTTGCTCCTTATTACACAGAATACTGATGCTGTGTCTATTCTCTGCTTAAAAGAGGTTTGCACACAAAAGCTACTAATGGATATTTAATTTTGTAAACAACAAACAAAAAGTATACTGGTGAGGATGGATATCTCATGTATATGTTTAATACCCATTAACAATATGGGGAAAATATTTCGAATGGAGAATAGGCCTACTCAGTGGTAATGCTAGAATTATTTCATGATAGAGAAAGACACTGAGTCATCAGAAGAGATGCTGATGCTACTGCAACAGAACCCTGAGGTACCCTGCTGTGCTCTGGCAACAACTCTTAGTGCGGTGCTCACCCTTACAGGGTAGAGTTCACACAAGGCTTGGAGACGTTTCTAAAAGCCCTGGAGGAGCCAATTGATTGAAAAGCCACTACTGAAGTTCATCAGTGTGGTAGGAACTCCCAGTTAGTGACTACGTCGACTGTGCTTCCTGAATATGAACCTTTGGCTTGCATTCACACATGGGTGACACCTCTAGTTGAAAGGAAATATTTCAAGATTTTTAAATCAAATTATTTTAATAGATAATTATTTTTTCATAAAATGAATTCAAATATACTAACACAAGTGCTTTATTAAGTCAAGACAATGGCGTTTTCAAATAATGTATTAAGTTAGCCTGCTATGTTAGTTTGGGAAAGCTATTCATTTTATTTTTCTATATTTGAAATAATTTTTCAAAATCTTGGTGACATATCATAATTACATGCAAAACGATGGTGCCCCCGATTAAGTTTTTACCTCTGTCCGAGTGCATTTTGGTTGCTTAAGTCAAAGTTTGTGTGTTGATTTGGAAATCTGATGATGATGTTTTTACACATGCCAATTCTGTGCATCATATTGCAAAATGAACATGTTATCTCAATTTGCCATAATTCACTTTTATTTAACTAGATAATTAAGATGTGGCTGTGAACATAGCTAGATATTTGTATCTTTAGGCCTTTGAAGAGAAACAGCCTCTTCTGTAGAGATACTGGTTATTTTATATAACTTTATTTTTTCCTACTTAAAAGTATTCCATGTGTCTGAATGACTGTAAAAGTGATGTTTCTCAGTGTTTAAAATTTTTGATCTTTGCTATTACTTGAATATTCATTCAAGCTATTCCATCAGCTTCAGGTTTTCTTCACCCTCACGCATGAATGAGCTTTCCATGCCCTCAGAATATAATAAATTGCAAAATACAATGTTAGTTCCCATTACCTTTAATAAACTAATAGTATACAATCTATCAGTTTTGGTAGTGAAATAAATAATAGCATTTTGTCATGAAGTTTGTATATTTCAGTGAAGAAAATGAATATAATATCCCAACTCTGGAGGGAAGTTAAATACACAAAACCATTAAAATTCTCTGAATCTTAAATGAATACAGTTTGGAAATGAGTTTCTGTTTTCCATCTGCTCTGAAATGTTACTTTCTGTGCATGATTTTTTTTCCCCATTGGTTGATTTCTACCTTTCACAATATAGTGTGAAGGACCTAGCTAAGAAATTCTTAAATAGTTAAAAACTAAAATAAAATAAATGAGTCTTCTGTTAATAACTGATCTCTTATTTAACTCATTTTCCTTATGTCCCTTTTAAAAATGTAATAAATAAGCAAAATAAAATATATTGTTAAATAGCCAGAGATGTGTTTTTCAGTAAATCCAAGGTCCTTGTTAATTTAGAATTCTCCTGAATCACATCATTAATAAATTTGTATGAATCATGCTACAAATTTTATTAGCTTAATTATATTATTAAAATAAGTAGGGTATTAAAAGTAACAATATAAAGGAATGTTCTCAGACACTCAACTCATTTTCCTTTTAGCTTTCGGGTTTATACTTTATTGGAAGTTACTGAAGAAATGCTGTCTTAAACCATCTGTAATTTCTTAAAGGAAGGAGAAATATATCTTATCTGCTTGGTGCATCTACTTGGGTGTTTTCCAGAAGGTCCTTGTAACTGATCCAATATGATGATATAGTTAATTTACTCCTTTACAGCTGTCATAATGTTGCAGTCTCAGCATGTTGCTCTTCCTAGCTTCAACCATCTCTCCAAGCACTGAGGTGTGCCATTTTTCCAGGTTTATTCTTTGCATTTTTTCTTTTGAACAGAATCTTGCTGTGTTCCAGGCTTGTGTCAGACTTATTGTATGTCATAGACTGGCCTCTAATTTGTGATCACATTTCTTCAGCCTCCCAGAATGCTAGGATTATCCATGTGAGTGACCACTCCTGGCTTGGGCTCTCTTTTAGTTACAAATACCGACAGAAAATTTAAAAGTGACCAGAAAACGGTGTATAAATTATTCTAAATAAAGCATTGCTTTTATAGCACATGTTAAAATTTGCGTGCTGTTGATTTTCCTATGAGTTAAATTTGATATCAATACAGCCAGTGTTTTTTGAGCTTGTACAATCTAGATACCAAACATTTTCTTAAGTTCTTTGGAAATGAAAATGGAGAAACTGATCAAACAGGGAACACAGTTATGGAGACTGATAGAAGGAGGCATGTGCAGTGGAGACATAGGAGGATAAAGAAGCTCCAGGGTTTCGATGTTGTCCATCTGGACACACTGGTTACACACCCCAGCGCCTCCTTCATCACACCTGCGGAAGACGTGACACATTCAACCACCCAGAGAATAGTGTGCAGATGATGTTTGCTGTCAAGAAATTAGTAGCAGAATTATGGGATAATACCTTCTCAGGAAGATCAAAACAGGCTGTATGAAGAGGTGATCTTCAAAGCAGGTTTTGATGGAAGGGCAATTCACTAGACTAATGAGAGCAGGAGTGATCTTGGAAGATCATTTATTTGAGTTGACAGGAGCACAGGCAGAGACAGGAGGGGTCATTGTAAATATAATTGGAATAGAAAGTAGGCATTGACAACATTATTTCTGCTACATAAAATGTTTTTGCACAAGTGTTTGCTTGTATTTAATATCTCTTGACAAATTAGAGCTTAAAGAGCATCTATGGACAATATGTTTGCTAAATTGAATGAAGATTGAAATAAAGCAGTGCAAATTAAGATAATAACAAACCAACACATTAAAAAAAAACATGGATTGTTAGAGATGCAGGACTATTTGTCTTCCTTTTCTATTTATTTTATGTTATTTTGTATTTCAAGGTTATGGTTGACTGACTAGCAAATATTTAGAGCATCACATGCTGAACATTATTCAGAGCATTTTATATGTAATCTTTTCTTTGATCATTTCAACAATTCTATAAAAAGAATTATAATTGTAGTATTTGTTATTGTTGTTATTATCCATTGTATGAATGAAGAAGGTGAAGAGAGTTTTAGTAACTTCTCTAAGATTGTACAAGAAGAGGGATGACTCCAGCTTTGAAACCAAGCCAAGTCAACCAGTATTCTTCGCCTATGAGCATTACAAACCAATGAATATTCAATTTACTGCATTTCACTGAAAAAAATTCATAGAAGTTCATATTTATCTATGTTAACACCACTGTTTTGTGTTTCCTCATCTGTAAAATATGTATTAAAGCACCTTCTTTCCACTTTAGAGTGTGTGATGATGCACTGAAGATATTTTTTATATCCTGTATTGCATTATAAAAATAAATCATTTTTCCTAAATTACGTGTAAACTTCATTTTATAATTGACTTGGAGCACATAATTCACCTATAAGGAGCACCAATAAAGGATAAGTTTTGCCTTCCTTTGTCCACAGTAAAACACATGACCTCTAGAACTTTCAGTCTGGACTTCACCTGCTTTCTATTTCCTCTAGTGCTTACTGATTGCTATATTATTAGTATATACTGTGCTACTGAATGGTTGCTAATCATCTGGGAGCAACGTTGAAAGTCTGAGCTTAGCAACCCCAAACTCCTGGTTATCACTGTACAGGCAGATAGCACCCACCGAAAGGAGCCTTCCAGTCACCGAAAGCCATTTGACATAAATTCGCTTAACAGTCTAGTATTAAATGAGCAAGCAAGTAGTTGCATAGCTGAGGGAAGCCTCATAACCATTACGTAGCATTTGATATGCTATGGTGAAAATAACTTTCAGTAGTTCAAATTCAAATTTTAATTGCACTTAATACTACCTATGTGCTGGAAGCCTGTGAATTTCCCCTATGTCTCTGAAGTAAAGAATGCTGTATCTAATGAAGTTCCCATGAGAACTAAAGATGATGTGCGTACACGTGACCTCAGTAAGACTGCAAATGGGGCCATGGCATTTAGCCTTGTGTTTTACCAGTTTGTATTGTTCCAGTTTTCATAGTGGGAAGATTGTCTCTGTTTCATTTTTATATGTCTATGAACCAGGCATTCCTGACCAAATTAGGACCTGCATGTCTGATTGCAGTGGGTTTATGCAACTCAGAGAATGCCCTCACCTTTCAAAGACATGGAGTGGCTGAGAGCGGTTTCTGAGGGGATTATGAAGTCAGGGCCAAATGGAAAGATGTCATGGTTATTTAGGTGGCTGGCAGCAAGCGTCAGATATCACCATTAGTTTTCAGTCTGCTATCACACAGAACAAAGGACAAAGATGCTGGGTGGTACACTGGGCTTGGTATGTTATTAATGACTAATTTAGAATTGCTGATTTCTAGAATTTAAATGTTTAAGGGTGAGCATCAGTACTGAACAATCTGGGTATCCTTCAAAGCAATTGTAGTGTATAAAATTGTCATTTGATATGTGTCTGTCAGATGAGAAAATGAGTGTAAACTTATGCATACTTAATTATTTAAGTTCCTTTGTCATAGAAGCCCTGTCTTGACACATGGCTTATATTTATTAGTGCACTACTTTATATAAATTTCCATTTTATCTAGATATTTATTTTTCTGTTTCTAGCCATCACATTACTTGTATATACATTCATTGTTTTACTGGCTGAAAGAGAATGCATAGAAAGAGGAAATGAGAAAAATTTATTCTAAATTTAGGTCAGATTCTCCAAAGACAGCAGTGATAAGGAAATGGAAACATTCACTACCCTGATTTGATCAGTGTGCATTGTATACATGTATTGGAAGACCACATTCTGTACCATAAATATATACAGAACTTACATGTTAATCAAAATGTTTTAGAAGTTTACCGAAATGGAAATGTTACATACTCTGATTTGATTGTTAATTCTGTCACATATCTGGAATTATCACACTGTGGCTCTTTAACTCGTATAATTAAACTACTATTTTTATTTTTATTTTCAACTGGTAGGTTGGGCTTTCTAAACAAAATCATACCCAAAATATAACAATTGATCAACTGCAAGCCGTAATAAAGTAGTATTTACATTAAAGTACTTGCTTTGAATAGCAATTCAGTGTTTTCGGATTCCATGGGGCATTCTGGAGTTTTAGATTTTCATATAATAGTTTTATGAATGGAAATATCTTTTCAAGGCAGCTTTTCTAAGTAAATCAATTTTGCTAACATACTGTATGAAAACATTTTTTGCATGGTATTATTTGTCCATTTTTGTGAAAGAATAATCTTATGTATTAAAAATTATTAACACTGGTGTTATTAAAAATACTGCACAAAAAGTTAACATCCTTAGAAAATTCCCTTTTTCTCCTTTCCTATATCTGGACAGTTTCTCTCACCTCTAGTTTCACAAAATGTACAGCTGTTTTCAATAAAGGAAATCAAAGGTTTAAATATAGTCATTAAGTATAGCACAGTGTAAAGCACTGTCCCAGCTGCTGAGATGCGAAGTCTCACAGTTAAGACTCTCTGCGCTTTGGATGAGTAGGGCTGGCCCTGTGCAAACTAAGTTCCTTCTCCCGTTAGGGTCAACTGATTCCTGAGAGTCTCTTTCAGGATCTTCAGCCAGAGGGTGGCAGAGGGAGCCTGTGGGGGGCCAAGGTGAACATGAGGACTTGCTTTGTTGTCCTTTGTTGTTGTTAGTCTTCTGTTCACATTGACTCCAACAGTGCCTGCCTCCTCCTCTGGAGACCAAGGTCCCAGGGCCTAAACCGCATCAGCCCTGGTGGCGGGTGCCTGCCCTGAGGTCTGCACCCCTCTTCTAAGCCTCTGGATTCTGAAAGCCCTGCTGATCTTTTCATTCTTTTCTTCTACCTAGGCAAAAGAGGTCTTTTATAGTTTGTTATCTCTGTGTTACCCTCCATTCTCTTCTTGTACTTTTAACCTTCTCACCTGTATAATTCATTCCATTTCTCAGTATCAGGTATGTTTTCCTGTTTTGCAAATCAGAGAATTATGATGCATTTTCATTGCAGTTTTCTTCTTACTAATGACATTCATGTTTCCCCCCGAGATACTTGTGTTTAATTTATGACAACTTTGCCTAATTAAAGTTCCAAATAGAAAGAAATTTTTGACTAGATTATTTCTGAAATATTAGCTCTATACTAGGAGATATGACATTTTATATTGCCATAACGATTTTTTTTAATCAGCAGACATTCTCTTTCCATAGTCAGGTGGTCAGTTTTCACAGGGATGTTTTTCAGAGACATGTTATTTACACTAAAATGAAATTGGTATGAAAGAGAATCATCTTTCCAAACCTACTCAGCCCTAGAGAACATCTTAATTCACATATGAGGACCACAATGACTTCTTGTGTGCCTTTCAATTTTACTTTATTCTCAATGAATAAAGTGCTTTTCAAAATGAGGCCTACTTATGTCTTCAAAAAGAACCCCAGAGATTTTGTCCTGGTATCTAAGAAGTTTCAAAGAATTTTCTAGAAGGGTCAAAAACTTAAATTCTAACTTATCAACTGCAGAGTCTTGAAAATTAAAAATACAAAACCTCAATTTTTCCCAGGGAATGAGTTTTAATCTAATCACCTAGTGATAAGAATTTTAATCTATTTAAAGTCAGCCATCACCAAACTATCAAACTTTTATCTTAAACAAACAGAGGAATGACCAGATATGGTTGATAGAATTCAATGATGTTGACTCAGTCTGTGGTCTGTTTAAATTGTGATTCCCTGAAGTCTGTGATTTTATAGAAATGAAGATTCCTTGTTATAGCTTGATCTGATGAAACCATAGCTACTTATGAGTCAACTCATTTTATTTAAAAACATTCTGGACATTTCTAAAATTTGAATTCTTGCAGAACACCAGCTTGCATACATTCTGATTTTTTTTTTTTTTTTTTGGTCTTCTTTGAGGCAAAGTTTCATTTTATGTTCAGGGCTGACCTTGCACTCCAGTGATCCTCCTTCCTCAGCCTCCTGAGTTCAGGGATTTTGGGTGTGCACCACCACGCCTACCACTGAATTTCTTAGCAAACCTAAGAAAGCTGGCTAAATCTGAACGCATAAAAAGAAAAATAATCTTGATATAAAAATGCAACAAACAACCCTGCATCGAAGTTATTAACATGTGTATTTCCTAATAACTGTTCTAGATACTTTTCACATATTTATCTAGTTATCTCAGACCAACACTATAATTTCTCTGAAAATAAGACCTAGTTGAAAAATAATCAACCTTAAAACTTAGAGGTCAAAAATGCCATCCCCAGTCAGCCCTACCTGCCTCACAGAGTAGCAACGAAGCAAGAGAAGAGTGATGGGAGAGAAGGCAAAGAGTGGCTAGTGAGGCTGGCATTTTTGATCTCTAGTTTTCAATGCTATTTCCCAGCTAGTTCTTTTGGAGGAAAAGGGTATCAATTATATTTTAGAAATGAGAAAGTGAAGTCTTAAGAACTTTAACCTCTTCCTAGATCACTAACCTAGTAAATTTTAAAGCTTTTTTTGTTCCTGGGAAGTGTGAAAACAGGAAACATACTGCTTCTCATGAGTTACTCGTCAGTTTAAGTGGGTAAGAAACCAACTGTCAGCCTCTGACCTGACCCCTACCCTTCCTACCCAAGTGAGCTCAGAGAAAGAGGAAAGACTAGGAGGAACAAAAGAAGGCCATAATTATTTCTCTTTAAAAATGTACTAAGAAGTTTTGATAAAATCTTTCATCCATAGAGTGCTTTCAGCGCGATGTTCCTGGTCAATGCAGGAAACATGGTAAATACACTGATAGTTTGTAGATTTGTGGTGCAAGATCTGCTAAAAAGAAATGCCAGCATCTGTATGTGACGAGGCATTTCATCACTGAAATAGCTCCTATTTTGCAAATGATGCCCTGCATATGTTGTTTAGAGAGGTCCTATGCTGAATAGATGTCAGGCTGGCACCAAGACGGCAGTAAAGAACCTGGAGGGGAAGGTTTGCAGTACCATTCTCTCAAATGCCTCACCTACGCCTTATAATTGCCTGTGTCTTTAAAATTACCAATAAATTTTGTTCCATACAAGTACTTTTTATAAGCCTAACTTGAGAATTTGGAGCCCTTATTTTTGTATGAAGGAGTTTCCTGCCATTAAACTATTTTGGAATTTTGAGAAGTTAAATGGAATTCCAAGAAGTTTTATGGTTTCTCTCGGTTGTTATTTTGCACCTTTATAATTTATCCAACAAATATATCACAAAGAGAAACTGATGCAAAAAACAGTTGTAATCTGAGTATCACGATGCTTTAATCAGATTATCACATACTCTAGGTGTTTAATAGACGACAACAATAGTAATAAAAATGTGATGTGGTTCTTTGAGAAAAATTAAATATGACATATTAGAAGGACAGTTGTTACTGAGGGTTGAAATTGGTAGAGAGGGGCTGGGGATGTAGCTTGGCGGCATAAGTGCCTGCCTTGCAAGCACGCAGTAATGAGTTCGATCCCTGGTACCGATTAAAAAAAAAAATTGGTAGAGAAAAAAATTTCTTTTGCTATGTAAATAAAAACCAAATAAAAGATGGCTAGTAGGAAGTAGTGAGAGATCTTTCTCAAATGAGAATGGGAATTAAGGGGAAGGGAGAGAAAGGAAAAGGAATGAAAAAAGGAAGTAAGATGTGTTATGTACATGAATCAACACCACACAAGGAATATAAACACTATGTACTGCAAACTTGTGCTAATAAAAAACAAATAAAATGCAGAAAAATTTAAAAAGATATTAATGAAGTACCAGAATGAGAAATGTCAGTGTCTGAGGGAAGAGGTTTTCTAGCAAAAGGACTGTGCTTCATATATCTGGGGAGAAACTATTGTGAGAGGAACAGAGTGACAGAATGACTGCGTAGGAGAAAAAGGAAGCTCCAGAGGAGGTGAGATTAAACATGGATGATAAGATTTTCTTCTAAAAAGAAAAAAAGAAGTACAAGACTTTTCAGAAATTTTCCTTACATTAGATTGTCAACAAAATCGTGTCTGGAGGTGCATCTAAAAAAGACAAGGTCCCAAGATAAAAATCACAGTGGTCAAACTCACATACTTCTTTAAGCAATAAGCAAAACTTGAGTCTATGCTATCATTAATACCACTGATTCCATCAAGTCCAAATATACATCATGCACCCAAGATGGGGGCCAGAGTAGACCCATCACTTTCCCAAAATGCCTTTGTTCTTTCTGTGCACCTTTGCTATATGACTCGTTTCCCTGTTGGACCAACATAGGCAGCTATACTTGTAACCCTATAGGGTGATTGTAGTTTGACCCATATTGTACCCACATTGTAGTTTTGCCGTATAAATTACAACTAAAAAGGACCTTGGTGAAACCCCCTGTGCCTCCAAAAAAGATTTTCTTCTGACTGAAATGGGAAGCCATTGAGGGAAAGCACAGAGGAGGAACGTGATGTGAGTACACATTACCTGGTCTTTTCTTCTGCCCTGTTGAGAATCAGAAAAATCAGAGCCCAGTCAGTGAAGAATATTTGAAAGCCCATGCATTAGTGCAAAGACTAATGGGGTATGGTTTATCTGTCAGGACAATTAGGAAAATCAAAACCCCTTGTCTTAGTTACTATTTTCTCCTGAAACAAAATACTAGACACCCAGTTTTAAAGGAGGAAAGGTTTATTTAACTCATAGGTTTTAGAGATTTCGCTACATGATCAGTTGGCACCAAAGCAGGATGGCACAGGGCAGAGGGTAACAGGTCATGGTGGTGGAAAACAGCAATAGCAACAACAGAATTTGACAGCATCTTCCTGCCTCTTCTATACTGTATCTAGACTCCGGGGATTAGTGTGGTGCCAAACCAAGCAGTGATCTGATCACACACTCTGAATCAGAGCATCACACACTCCAGATCAGCCACCTCTGAAAAACCTGTCTCCTTATGACTGCATAAAGCTTTGAGGGGACATCCAGACACAAACCATAACACTGCTGTAAACAGTTGAGGTAATAATGCTATACTTTGGAATTATGGATTTAAAGAAACTTTGGAAAAGCTAAAGGGCCATGGGCAGAGAGATTTTGCCACAAGTCTCAATGTTATGTAGCAAAAAAAAAAAAAAAAAAAAAAATCCTCAAATTTCAAGATTTTCTAGAAAACTTCACACTACCTAAGGCTGCATATGTGGAGTGGGGGAGGGTGGTTTTGAGGACCATGTCTGTCTGTATATGCGGGATGCCATATGTCCAAGCGTCTAACTCATATATTCATGTATGCATTTTGGAAAATTGTCCCCTCTCTGTCTCTTCCACCCATTACATCTTGCATGATGCTTATCACCAAAAACTCCACTATTAATGTACACATCAGGAATTATTATCCATGCTCCAGCATTGCTTTTAATGCAATGTTTTCTTGTATGTCATCAATTGTTTACTGGTTTGGTAAATTGGGAAGGTAAAAATAAAGTCAGATAATTTTTTGCTATTATTCACACTGTGATAGGTAATATCTTATTCTGTTTTCTTGAAGAAGAAATCAACTATAACATAACAATTAATCAGTTATTATTTTTTTGTATCTACCTATGCTATGAGACTTGACAAAAAGCAGAAATCCTTTGTCTGTGTCCTCAGAATACAGAACCATTTTGGAATATAATGGATGCACAGTAAACACATTTTGATTGAGTGAGAAGTTTTCCTTAATATGAAGGATCATGATAGGGCAAATTGAATGCTAACATGCTAACAGAATCAAGGTAACAAGTGGAGAGGTGTACATAAAAATGATCTACCCGCATTAAATGATATTAGAGTTTGAAGAAGTATTGAACAAAGCAGGCAGGGTGTGAAAAATACATAAGCAGGGTTTAAAAACAACTGTATGCATGGCACAGCTGGGCATAAAACAGCTGCAAAGCATTTTTATTATGTAGTTTAATGCTTTCTATAAATTTTTTTAATCAAAAGAATCTTTCATCTATGCATGATGGACCTAAGGGGGAGAAGATTTTGAGATTTATATTCTCCTTGACATTTACCAAGTATAATTGAATCGATACACTTGTAATTTTTTCAGATGCCATTACATTTTCTTGGTGCAATTCTTTGTAATTGTAAATTGACAGCTCAATCTTCTTGTTGGCTTCTGAGAAGATATATCTAGGGATTACTCAAGACAAAAATTTGGGGCACTTAGGAAAAGCAGCAATGCAATCATGACAGAGTCTTTTTAGAACAAAATCTGAATGCCTTTGCCCTACTTAGGGCTCTCTCAACACACCTGACAGGCCCAAGCAGGTTGGAGAATCACATGGATGGAGTCTGGAGCTGCTACACAGGCAAACAATACAGGCATCTGTGCCCTCACGTGCTGGCTTCCCAATAATAGACACCTCAGTTTTCTAAAGTTTGAGAGAGAGTAAGAATTCATGGTGAAAATGATGGTTTGCTGTAAAATAAGATTAACTATAAAGAAGATCCTTGAGCATGCATTTTGTAATTCTATTCTGGCCATGTTCTGAGGGAAAATGCTATTGCAATCTCCATGTTGCAGGTAAGTAAACTTATTCTTAAAGAAGTCAACTGATTTATCTTATTCACAGAGCAATTAAATCAAAGATATAGATTCTAATCCAGGCTTCCTAAGTAAGCTCACTCACTATAAAAATGAAAACTCCCTGTGTTGAACACTCAACGTATGTTAATGCTGATAGATGTTATCTAATTAACTCCTCACAAATGCATTATAACTTCACAACAGAGAAATATATGGTACAATCATTGAATTTCAGAAAAACATTCCATTGTCTTCTTATATGACAAAGAAAACCAAAGTAGTGTTGAGATTGTCAACATTACACCATGATGATAAGATTAATAGTGAGGCTGGGCAAAGTAGTGCACACCTATAATCCTAGCACTCAGGAGGCTGAGGCAGGATGTGCTGTGGGTTCAAGGTCAGTCTGTGCTACACAGTGAGTTGCAGGCTAGGCTGGACTGCACTATGGTGAAGAAACACAAAATACTATTAATATTGTCAATGTCACACCATGACAATAAGATTTATTTATTTTTTATTTAAAGAGAAAAAAACAGAAAAAAGGTAGAAATATTACAGAATTTCAAAAAAAGTATAAACAGTAGAGATCACTGATTGATAAATTACATATTGCCCTTTTAGAAATAGTTCAAGTTACAACATTAGAGCATACAATGTAGACATTCAAGCAGTGAGACTGCAAACAGATCTGTTCAACAATCCAACAAGAACTTAGAAGTATGGTTATCAATCCTACACACTTAAATATTCATTCAGTTATATCTTTTATAGGACTTCCTATTTCCTCTCTTTTTTACAATAGCAGTTATGCATTTTTAAAAAGTTTTATTTAAAGAGAAAAAAAGAAAAAGAAAAAAAGGCAGCAACAATACAGAATTATAAAAGAAAAAAAAAACACTAAGAAATCACTAGTTGATAAATTACATATTGTCATCTTGGATGTAGTTGTTCAAGTTACAAAATTAACGGAAACATAGTAGACAAACAGTGAGAGTGCAAAAAGTTCTGCTCAAAGATCCAACAAGGATTCAGCAATATGGTCATCTATTTTACACACTCAAACATACATGCAGTTATATCCCTTAGAGCACTTTCTTTTCCTCTCTTTTTTACAATAGCAATTACACATTTTGGGTTTTATTACTTTTACAGATTTATAAGACTGGGCAAGATAGTGCTTGCCTGACATCCCAGCACTTGAGAGGCAAAGGCAGGAGGATCCTGTGAATTCAAGGTAAGTGTATGCTACATAGCAAGATCCTGTCTTAAAACAATCAAACAAACAAAAGACTGATAGAGAATCCTCAACACAAATGAAGTCAGAAATGGTCACAAGTTACAAGAAAATGAAAGGTAGAATAGATCCCGCTGGCAAGTTATACAATTCAACCATGAAGCTTTGACCAGTAGTTGTGTTGTACTCAATCCTAAACATGTCAAACCTAAATATTTTCATAGTTTGCAAAGAAAATAGCAAGCACAAAACATCATGTAGAAATTTTCTTGAAGGATTAAAATTGGAACTGATAAATGGTCAATTACAACTGGGGAAAACCAGTACATACCTGCCCAAAGAACTCTCCAAAATAATTATGGAGCAGACTGGTACACAAACCGGTGAAATAACACAAGAACCTCTAAAGAAAGTAGGAAGACCAGCAAGATGCCAAGTATGTTGTGCCAGAAAAGATAGGAAAACAGCACATGTGCTCTGACTATAAGGGTATTTGTGTACAGAAAATGCTGTCGTCATGTGTTAATGCTGCCTTAGGTGCTCAGTGAAATCACAAATAGCAGGTTGAACTCTATCAGTATCCATTTAAAAAAGGTGAACGGTCTTCTCTCTATTGTAGATGTTAACTTTTATGAATTTATGCATCATAAGGCTTCAATTTTATCACTGATGTACATAAAAATATATTATTGGACTTGTAATTGTCTGATAAGAAGTGTTGTATGTTGTGTTATTAGTCTGTGAATAAAGCTGTTTACAATGTTTTATTAGATATCAATAATACATATTTATAAATTTAAAATAAAATTTATGAATATAATATTTTAATAGTAGGGTAAAAAATTTCTGGATCTATAGGATGGTAAATGTTTAGTGAACATTTCCTGCACAGTGTCAAATAAAGAATATAACAGATTCCAATTATTATAAGGCTTAGGGGTGCTGGAGTCTCTTGCTAGAGGTGGTTTCCAGATTGTCTCTGTCTTGAGCATAGAATTGGTCAAGAGAAGTGTCAAAGTAGCAAGGTTTTACATTTCTTAAAGTTAGGAAAAGAGAAGAAACATGCTCTGTGGCATGAGTTTGAGTAAGAAAAGAGATGCCCCTGGAAAAGATAGGGTGATTGATGAAAGAGTAACAATGACCTTAGCTTGATGGTGACTGTATTTCTTATCTGTCTCCTCAGGCTGATGTCAGGTCTAGACCTTCCTATCAAGAATGTGTTTGAGTTCTCGCAAGGACTGATACTATCTTTCTCGGATTGCTATCATTCAGGGCTTTGAAAATTGTTCTGTGAGGCATTAACAGATTACGCCCATTTCTCCAGCCAGTTTACCACTTCCTAATCCTCTGCCTCACAATTGTCAATGAAGAATTTAAAAGTCATAACAAAAGGCACCCATTTTTTTTTCCTAAGTGGAAATGCTGAATCCAAAGAATTGCACAAATATTCAAGGAGACTCGACCTGATAGTGTTTTTCCTCACATATAAATAGCATGATAATGCTAAATTTTAAGGTATAAGTCTAGAGAATAAAATAATTTCTTCTGAAAAAATTGTTAATTCTTCTTTAGAATACTTCAATCTTGGTTACTTAATTTACTTAATGTCCTTTTTTCTTGATTGTTCTTGTCACTTACCTACGTTTTGGTTAAAACTTTATCTGTTCTTCAGCCAACTATGAGTCATCTGAGTCATTCAGATTGACAGTACTGCCTTGCTATATATCCTCTGACATCAAAAATAAAGGTATACAAGCATCTCAACTGTAAAAGTGTAGTTCAAGTTAAGATTGACATGAAACATCCTGTGCCTATTCACTGTGTTTAAATATAAGATTGTGACTCATAGTATTACTCCAGAAAGAATAGTAATTTATTAAAAGTTCATGAGTTAAAAAGAATAGCTAACCATCTGATTTAAGAAAAAATAGTTAAAATGTCTTTCTTGGTTACTTTCTCATTGCTGTTACAAAATACCCAACACACATAAGTTAAAGGAGGAGAGGTTTACTTTGGTTTAACATTTGTAGATTTCAGCCTGTGGTTGGCTGGCTCCAAGGCAGACTAACATAGCAGAGGGGCAAGTCTGGGGAAAGCAGTTCATGAGACGGCAGGCAGGTAGCAGCCATCAAGAGAGGAGAAGGACTACCCTTCCAGACCAAGCCCACGGTGACCCACATTTCCCCATTTGGCGTCACCTCACAACATCATACCCAAGCACAGCCCCATTAGTGAACTAATCCTGTATCACATAACTGTGATCTAATAACTTCATGAAAGCCCCACCTGTGAGCGAAACACTTTCATAATACAAGGTAAAGTTGTACAGTAAGCATTCAGACAATCTCACTAAATTGCTAAGCTTCTCCCATTTGGCTGGGAATTTCAATCCTTCTGCTTCAGCCTTGAGGAATGCTGAGATGAAAGGACTGTGCAACCATGCCCAGTCCAGGGTTATTCTTAGTTATCAGATTTATAGACAAGCAGAATTCATGTGACTGACTTCAGCAATTCAGTTCCCACCCCCCCAGACAAACTCATGCAATGTGCTCAAGAACTCAACAAACAAAGACACTTTGCAAATTATTTAGGAAGAACATGACATTAATGATAATCCAAGGAGTCAGAGGACATCTCCCAGAACCCAATCAAGAACTGCTTCCTTCTCTGGAATGCAGTTTGACTTCCTGTTGAGTCAACCCTTCACTGTGTGCATGAGTAAATCTGAATAATCATCCTGGAAAAGCAACAAGCAAACAACCAAATTGATTCTTCGAAACAAAGTTGTATGCAAATGACATACATTTAAGGGAGGTTAGACTTAGGTGTTAGCCAGGAAGAAAATCTTAAAGAAAGAAATTTAATACTGAAATTTGTTCATACGTCTCAATGGCACAGAATTCAAAACACACGGAAGCTTAACAAAGGCTTATACAGGACTACACTGGTGACCGAGGGGCAGGCCTTTCCCCCAGGTGCTTCCCCCGGGCCGTTTCAGAACCAGTTTTATTCTTCACTGCAACCTCTCCCACCCCATGTGATTAATTATTTTTTACTTTAATTTAATAAACTTAATTATATTTAATATGAATTATATTATTTTGTATGTAATGTTAATTTCAACACGTATTTGTTATCATTAACTCCTTTAGTATAGCCAACATTCTTTCCCCAGTTTTCTCTGTTGTTTACCAAGAGATATATCTAAACATTTAATTTTATATGTTTCTTCCCTTTAGCTTTGTAATTTTACTTTATATCTTCCTGAAGTAAACTAGAAATAAAGGCAGAATGGAGGCAAGAATATTCATGATTTAACAATGGTACTTTCGCGAAGCCCTCAGCTTCAGGAAGTAATTGGACTCCCTATATCTATATTCCTTCCTTAGGCTATTTTATGCTTCTTTTCTTCCAGGGCCTCACACTCAGATCCCTTAAAACTACCGTAAGTCTATAAATTCTCTTAGTTGATAAGATAAAGTGCAGAACCTGATTTTAAAATAAACAGATTCAGAGACGTGAAAAAATGTTTTTGGGAAAAACAAATCACCTGTCTTTATAAAAAAAAAATGCAGCAGACTGGATCTGTGCCTTTCTGCTGTAAAATGGGCTGTCCTACCCATAAAATGAGTCCCTATCTATCTGGGATTGGGCTATCCATTTTCTTTTGTAAACTAAGCCAAATTTTTTCTACGTAGTCAAAAATTCTACAGATTTCCACTTCCAAAAATACATAAATATTCACAGTTCCAGACTATTTTCACCTCTTTCCCTTCAGTGGACTTCACTGAATCTGAATGTGTGCTTGTAAAATTCTACCTAATAAATTCCATTCTACCTCCCACTAGTGAGTCCTTAAAACTCCTTCTATGATGCAAATCAACCAGCCTGCAACTAGCCCATGAGTAGAGTAGGTCAAGTTTTTTCATCTCTACTTTGAGGGACTTGTTTGGACACTGTCTGGTGAGATTTGAAGACTAGATATTTAGTAATATGAATTTAGAATTGTTATATTATTCTGGTGGATTGACCTTTTCATCATGCAGTGTTATTGTTTATTTCTAGTAATGCTTCTTGCCTTGAAGTCTCCTTTCTCTTTTATTTAAGAGAATATTTTTTAAAATTGAGGGAAAAATTTGTAAATATTAGAATCTATAGATTTTTAGTATATAATTTTGAGAACTTGATAAAATTATGGTTTATATTACCAATACTGTTTAAGACACACATGTCTGTTACCCCTTTTAAACAACCTCCCACAGATAACAATCATAAACTAAAGTTTTTCTTGCTTTGAAATTGCATGAAAATGCAATTATATTACATATCTTTATAGTTTTTGCATCTGGCTTCTTTTGCTTTACATGCTCTTTTCAAAACTTGTCTATGCTGTTTCACGCATCATGAGTTTGTTTTTATGCTGATGCATCAATATTATACCACACAAATGTACAATACTTTGTTCATTCTCCTGATGTACATCTTTCAGATTTTGTCTATTAGGAAGAATATACTCTCATAAAATTCATAGCAACTTTTTTTTTGTGAGTAAATGTTTTCGTTTTTCTTGGGAAAAATGCCAAAAAGTTGAATTGCTAGATCTTAACTTTGGTATATACTTCATATTTTATGAAACTTCCAAACTGTTTCCTTCTTGCATTTCTTTTTCAGCCTGATATCATTTTACTTCTGTTTGAAAAAATTCCCACTATTATTTGTACTGTGTTCATCTGCTCGGATTCCCTCAGCTTTCATTGACCTAAAAAGTCTTTGTTTCACTTTGAAGTCTAATTGATATTCTCATCAAATAGGCAAATTTCCTTCAGGTATGTAAGAGTTCATGTTGTTGTCATCTGGTTTTTATTCTTTATTTTCACAAGACACTATTATTTTAACTTTTGGCTTGTGAAGGAAATATAGCTTTTACTAGTTACTTTTATAATTTTAATTTCATCTATAGTTTTAAATACTTGTCTGTAGCTTTCAAAACACTGTTCTAGATATAGCTTTCTTTTTGTTATTTTTACTATGTATTCCTGTTGTTTTTGATTCAGTGATTTATTTGGTCAGTTTATTGATGGCTCAGAATATTATACTTCTCAGTTTCAAATTCTTTTCCCTTTGTATTTTCTACCTGTTCCCCCTTTCTTTGTATACAGTCTTGATTTTTATATCCTAATTTACTAATTTCCTTTTTTGAAAGAATCTGATTTGCTATTAAGCCTGTCAATACAGTTCTTAATTCCTGTTACAAGAATTTTGCTTGTAGAATTCTGTTTTCTTAATGTCATCTTTTGGTGTGATTCTGTTCTTTTATCAGTTTTCCTACATATATTAATCAAAATGATTTTACTGTCCATGTCTTATAACTTCAATCTATAAATTGCTTTAGGTTGTATTTCTACTGTTTCCTTTTCACTATTGATTGTTACTTTTCTGGTTCTTTTTTTTAGGATAACTAAGATTTTTTTTATTACATTATAGGTGTGGTTAAAAAAATAAAGATTTTTATTAGTATTACCTTTATCCCCAAAGGGTTCAGGCTGGCCTTAAGCTCACTTTGTAACCTAGGCTGTTCTCAAACTTTCAACAATCCTCCTGCCTCAGCCTCCCGAGTACTGGGTAGATTTATTCTTGAAGGAGGTTACAGTTTGAGCACTAAATGCACTTTAGAAATGCACTAAATCATTTTTGTCCTTCTCAAAGTCCTCTTTTAGCTTTCGCACAGCTGGAAGATGGTACTTCCATCATCGAACTGACATTTTCTGCAGACCCGCAACTCCTGTTTTCTAAACCACTTCTTATGCTAGCTTTTTCACTGCGTGAATTTTACTTTCTGATTGATCTCTTGCCCTGTTATCCAGCACAGCTTAGGAAGGAATGATTGAATTAGGAAGAGCATTCAGTATTAGGCTTCCTTTTCTGTATTTCCTCTGTCACCAAGATTGCAGTTTTCTCTAGACCTTCGCCCTAGAGAGCTTTGTCTGCTCCACTGTGCAGGGGCTGGAACAACACTGGGCTATCACTGTCTCCATAAGCTTACTGCCTTCACAGCAGGAGGAAACAGGTAGCTTTTAAAATCCAGTGTTCCCTCTTCTTCCGGGTTTTTGTCTTTTCTGTTCTGGATTTATGGTCTGTTTTCCGATGTTTCAAAAGAAAATCATTTTGTTTTACTGATACTTTATAGTTACCCTTGGAAAGTTAGTGTGAGAATAACTACTTTGTTAAAACTGAAGGGAAGATAGCCACAGTGTCACGTATTGTGATGCCAGCTCGGGGGAGCTGAGAGAGCACACTTGCCATGAGTTGGAGGCCAGTTTAAGGACATAGTGAGTTCAAGATTAGCTTAGAATACTTGGTGACACTCTGTCTCAAAAAACAAAAACAACAGCAACAACAAAAAACCAGAATGCAGAAGTCTAGTGCAGTATCAGTGCTGCCCTTGACCTCCAAACTTAGAAAGATCCTTGGCTCCTCTCACTTTTTGAGGACTCAGTTTTCAGTTTACATATATACTGCCAATCATGAGCCCTATTTGCTCGCCATTTCTCTTGTTTTGCAACCATCAGAACTTTTTTATACCTCTTTTAGCTTAAATCAAATCAGGCAGCTGTTGATCAACTGCCAACAAATAAATTCCTGGTTGGTACAAGTGTCTTTGAAGTTTCACAGACCCTTTTTTTCCTCAATCTACTATTTCCCATCAATCTCCATTAAAGGCTTTCAGACATTTAGATTTTTAAATCTGTCATCCTAGATTAATTCTCTTTCCTTTAGTTGTAGAATATTCTGACCTAAGTATTTCTACAGTGACAGATTACCATTCTGGAAATACAGTCTGCATTATAATAACTTCCATTTAATAACTTCCTGGCTTCTCAGCCAAGATGACCTTCCCTCCTTCCTCTGCCACACTGACATGGGAGCCCCTCCGTGGATTGAGTGTCTGAGAGCCTGACATTAATGGTGTTTTCTGGAGGTCCTTCTTTTCTGTTCCTATACACGTGGACACATTTACCACAGTCCTGATAATGCCTAATTGAAATAACAGAGTTCCTTGATGATGGTCCACCACTGTCTCTGAATCTCTGAGAGGAGGGACCAT
Organism: Hydrochoerus hydrochaeris; assembly: GCA_004027455.1. Lineage (NCBI taxonomy): Eukaryota > Metazoa > Chordata > Mammalia > Rodentia > Hydrochaeridae > Hydrochoerus > Hydrochoerus hydrochaeris. The sequence continues at coordinate 42,727 of PVLA01001051.1, forward strand.
TTCATTGATAATTTGCCAGTAGAAACTTGCTTAATTCCTGGTGTAGAATTTGTCCAATAAAATCTGTCAAATATTTACATAAACAATTACATGATGAGAGTCAAATTTCCTCAGCCTAATCTTGCAAAATTTTATTAAATATTTTAATCATGATTTCTCATATTTTTTTTTCAAAATTGCTCTTCATTTACTGATAATTGATATATTCTATATATGAATAGACACTTTATCCACAGGCTCACCAGAACTAAATCACTGTGAAGGGCAGAGTGTTTGATCCCCCATCATAAAAGATCCCCCAAAACAAAGTGAAAGTTCTGATGTCTTTATCCATTTTGGAACTGAGATTGAAACTGAACCTATCAATAAGAATAGTAAAGTGAACTTAACTTGAAAATACTTTACCCAACAAGTAAATTGTTAACTAGTATCAAGAATACCAAGTATAATATTCCTTTATGCAGAGATGATTAGGATCTGGAAGGTGATATGAAAATGCATGATAATAGAAAATGCAGACCAAAAGGGACTTGAAAAAGCACAACTTTTTTTTTATACCAGGGACTGAACTCACAACCTAGTACTTACCAGGCAGGTGCTTATGCTGCTGAGCTACATCCTCAGCCCTTGCAAAGCAAAACTTCAACATGGAGGTTCACATACTCTCATCCTTCTCCCTTATTAACTTCTATTTTCTTCTGTTTCTTCAGTTGTAAACATTTCTTTTGTTTTTTGGAACTTTTTAATGAGATAGATGACACCATGCTACTCTGTCAGTTACTAAATTCATTCTTTTAATTTTTCTTTTTCTTTCATGGTAGTGAGGACTGACCCAAGGCTTTTGCGGTCAGCTATATCCCCAATCTTTTACTTTCTTTTTATTTTTGAAACAGAGTCTCACTAAACTGCTACCTTGTACAGGCTTGGCTCCAACCTGTAATCCTTTGGTCTCAGCCTCCCAATACTGGGAATACAATATTTTGTACATAGAAACTTTGTACGTAATCTCATAATGCAATTTTTATGTAATTGTTTCTTTTGTATGTAATGCACACTCTGTCCCTTCTTGGGAATAAGTATTTAATTTCTTATGTAGACTTATAAGTGAGCAGGGTAGTCTAGTTACTAAAACTGAAATGAAAAATGATCCGCAAGTGACTCATTAGTTACCATCAGGCATGTAGTGAGGATAAATTCTGGATGGGAACTAACATCTCTCCATGACACTTGTTTCGGCTGCTACTGAGTTCTCACTACCTTCTCAGTCTTTGTGCAGAATGACTGAAAGTGAAAGGGAAGCAACTATTTGCTTTTTGAAAAAAAAGAAGCCATGTCAAATGATCTGATGTCTGAATCTGGTCATTTTACAAATGGTTTTAATAATGTCTTACTACATGGGAGAGACAGCATGGTCACTGAAAGTAATGGGAATCGTCTGTTTCTAACTACCGGCTCTGCATATGAGTAATTGAAGGTCAAAAATGTCAACTCCTTCCCCAAGTTCTTCCCACAGAGGAGAGAATGCAATTTCATTCTTGCTATTGCTAGGTCGCCGCAGCTCTCATAAGGCCCCAGGTAACCCATAAAGTCAACTGTATAGGAAAAACAGTATAGATCCCAATCTAGCTACAAAACAGACTTCAGTTACAAAACCATATTTTATTCAATATTAACAAAATTTAAAAGGGGAGAATATTGTCTCCTTAGTAAAAAAAGGAATGAAAACCAGCTCTCTTTAGTCCCAATGTGATAGAGTTTAATGATTTCCTGAAACACCATGAAAGCGGGAAACCCTGGGAAGCCCGGAGGAGAAGTGTGTGCGGCCACTTTGGCCTACTAATTATCGAGTCAGCTGGCACTGAGCCTCAGGTGCTGCCATTGTCACGCCAGATGAAACACATCCTTTTGCCTAGCAGACTCCTTTCATGGAGCCAGATGGGTTGTAATTAATGCAGTAGTGGCTGCACACAAGCCTACTTCCTTTTATTCCTGAGAGCCTGAAGTCCATTTGGAATATACTAATGAGTCTATTCCAGGCAACTACCATTTACATTCAGTGTAAGGGGAAACACTGGCAGAGTTTTTAATATTTAGGAGAGAATGATGAACTCAGTGATCTCCACTTTTAGACTGATCAAGTTTAAGAATTGTTTTAAAGAGTAATGATTTTTCAAACACACAACCTTTAAAGTGGTACTAGGCATCATTCTTTTTCTTTATGGATGGAATCCCAATTGTATTTAAAATGTCAGTGTGTTAGCTAAATGCTCACCTGTCCAGATAGGCAAAGCCACATGAATCAGTCCTAGTCGATACTGGGCAAGGAAGTGCTGGGTGAGTGGGGATTCTTGGAATGCAATTGCTTTGGACCAAAAAGAATGTTATGGTTTAGATCTACAATGTCCCTCAAAATACTCATGTGTCCGAAGATTGGGCTTTTGGAAGGTGACCAGAGCCAGTCTATTCATCACTGTCTAATTCACAAGAGTTCAGAGCTGAGGGTGCTGTTGAGAGGTGGTGTCTGTTCAGAAGTTACAGGTCTCTGCAAGCGTGACCAGGAAAGATGCCACACTCCATTGCCTCCCTTCTTTTTTTGCATCCTGGACTCCAGGTTGTGAGCAGTTTTCCTCTATTGTTCACTTTCTGCCTAGAATCCAGGTGGTGATGGGCTGAACGCACTAAAAACATAACCCAAAATAAACTTCTCTTCCTTAAATTGTGGTGGTGGACATTTTGTCCTAGCAATGAGTAAGTGACCAAAACAGAGAATAAGCTTCAGCTGGCTCATAAATTTGGCGTTTTCTTTTTACTTCATGAATTATAGACATGGTGCCAAAGTAGAAGTGATTATTTTAAATTTACAAGGATTAAAATCTCCATGATAAGAAGGGCAGAGAATACAATGGATGGAGACGGAGACATAGAGACACAGTGGTGGCATGTCCACTGTGTGGCCCACTGCGATAAAGAACTCAGATCTTTCTTTGATTAAATGACTCCTTAATGATCCCCCAACCCTCCAAGTGTCTATGGCCTCGCTTACAATATTTTACATGAATGTTGTAAAAAAATGATACTTGATTGGTCACCTTTGCTGCCATATGATAAAGAAATTGCCCCTTGTCATGAAACTGCAGATGGAAAAGTCCAGCCTTGCAACTGCACCTGAGAACACCCACTACCCACACCTCCTCACCGAAGCTTTTGAGTCAAGTTAAATGACTGAACTACTAAAGAGCTGAAGAAAAGTTTCATATTATTGAATCCAGATTCATTTGAAGTCACACAACAGAAATTTTTGTCTTGCTAAACTCTACAAAAAGCAGATTTCTTCAGAATTTTTCATGAAATGTTCCCCTGCATCATATGGAACCCTATATCTTCTTTCCCTCCTTTACTGTTTTCTTTTCTTTTCTTTTATGATTTTTTCTGTCCCTGTCACAGGAGAACCTATTATCTCTCTTTTTCAAAGTATCACACTAATCCAGAGCTACCCTTTCTACCACTACTATGTAGTAAGGTTTGCTTTGGTTATTTGATTTTTTTAAAATAGTTTGTTTTATGAAGAGGAAGTTAGACATGATAATTGTTTTCAATTAGTTATAAGGAATAACTTTCTACATTCATATGTTGGCCTGCTTGGGGGCCCAAAGGAGATGTTCGAGGGTGGGGTCCCAAGGTTAAAGAATACATATGTGCAAGACATCAGCACCAACAGCAGGCAGCATGGAACAGAGCAGAGCATAATAGTGCAAGAGCCAGAGCCAGAGCAAGAGGCGCCTGTGTGCTTACTGTATAGCGCTTGGGCAGGTTGCTAGCTCATCTTACAGTGCAGTAAGCAGTGCTTGGTGCTTACCTGTGCTAAGTCGTGGTTACATATCTGTATCTCACTGTGCACCTGTGCCAGACAAGCAGGGTCATGTTTTCAGGTGTCCTTAGATGCCCTTGAACTTTGAAGCAGTCTGAGTGATGCCCCATAATGTATTAATATGCATTTGTCCTTAAAGCCACTTTCTGTGTGCTTCAGTAATTAAATCTCCACTTGGAAGAGCTGAAACATTTAGAAATGTTTCCTAAAACAGTAGAATCTCAGAAGATTCCAATGGTTAGTGTTGCTTAGCAGAAAACTCAGACAGCCCTGAAAGGATGTGCACTTGTTAATATCTGAATCTTACTGCTTTTCCACTTCGGAACACAAATAATAACACTGTGGTCATTATATGACATCAAAGTGAATCAAATTATATAGTCTGGCTGACACAATAAAAAATGTTATAGATGTATAGACTTGGTGTGGATATTTTTCTACAGAGACAATGATAGATCTTACTTTGTAGATTATGTTTTGAACAAAAACTAGATCTTAATTTAGAATCTATATTTATAGTTTGTGTTAAATTTTAAATGCACTATATACTTCATTATTAATTAAGGAAATGAGTATGTTATTCCAGGTAATAATTACAGCATTAAATAGCATGTTAAAGACTAACTTCATATTCACCCTCAAAATAAATTTCTTACACGGTGAACTGACTCTGTGATGCCTTTTTACCAACACCCCAAATATTCAGCATTTTCATGATGACTCATTTTAAAGTACTTCTTTTTGGAAGTGAAGCTATGTATATGTTTCAAGTGAGAGAAAGCAAATGAAAGGTCTTTAGTAGTATAGTTTAGAACACAACTGACAGTCATTAATCTAAATGAGTCATTAACCTAAACTAAATGAGTCCTCACCGGCCCACAGAAACACTAAGCTCTTACGGCCAGGAAGCTTCCCTCTGAGATCCAGGGTCTATGCAACCGTGTGACATGAGGACCTGTTACAATCCTTGGTTTTTCCTAACGGGTTGAGATTTTATGCTTCAGAATCAATATTGAAATTCTGCTGATTGTCCTGAATAGGAAAATTATATTTTCTGTGTTTTGCTATTTTCTAGAAATAATAGACAACCTAATAAGTGCATAAAAATAGATAAATCTTTCTTATGTTTATTAACCTATGCAAGTAAGAGCACTCCAGTTTCTTCCTGGAATTCTTGCACCTTTCTCTTACTAGATGATTATTTCTCTTTCCTACTGTTACTTTGTCATGAAATATGAAGTTGATCTCTATTTGAGGAGTGTATGTCACTCTACAAAATAATTTTTGATATAAAATATCCCTAATACAAATAACATACAGGTCTGTGGTAATGTCAACATTCTTACCACGTAGAGCATGTCTTTCTCACTCAAGTCACATACAATAAAGTGATATAAAGAAAAACAGATTTAAATATGAAAGCCATTTACTATTTCATGACTTATTTCTGAAAAGGTATACTTCATTTATAGTGAAATGCTCTGTAGGAAAAACACTTTAACACTACATATTGATTTCCATATCTTAGACGAATAGAAATTCCTTGTAAGATAATTTTTACCAGGAATAGTTTTCTAATAAATAAACCTATGCTGCATGATACCATAAATTTAAATATATTTTAAAAAATGTTTATCTGTACAAAGAATTAGATGGAACACTTTCAATTATAGATCTAAAAAATAACCACTATATATATATATATATATATATATATATATATACTTTTTTTTCTTTAATATGGTCTCCTTATATAGATTCAGCTAGTACTGAACTCATTCTGCTGTCCAGGCTGGCCCAGAAGCTCCAGTAAGTCTCCTACCTCAGTCTTTTAAGTGCTGGGATGAGAGGACTGTGAGATCATGCCAGGCTAAATAACTGCATTGCATTTTTTGGTGTGTGCTAGTGGATGTTGATAGTTATGCAATCCATAATGATTTCATCACGCTGGGGAACTGAAACATGTACATAATGCATCTTATTGTTTTTCATCCCCCGTTGCCTTCACCTCCCTTTCTATTTCTTTCATGGCTTGGTACTGTTACCTTTTGAAAAACAAAACTTCATTTCCCTGTTATGATATTATTAAATCTATTATGTCATTATAACTTTGCTTTGCTCTTTTATTTATATTTTAAATTTCTCATACAAGAGATATCATGCAAGCTTGAGTGTCTGATTTATTTCACTTAATATTATGGACTCAAGATGCATTGAAATTTCTGCAAATGATTCTAATTTGTCCTTCTTTATGGCAAAGAAGTGCTCCACTGTGCATAAATACATTTTCTTTATTCATTCATCTGCTGACATAAAAGCTGCTTCTAAGGCACAGCTATTAGGAGTTGTTCTACTATAAACACGAGTATGACTGTGCATGAGTCAGGGTTTTACTAGAGAAAACATATAACATGAGATATACAGATGTCTAAGAAATGAGAAGATTGGCTTAGGATGGTCAGCCACAGAGTCTGATGAGGAAGTGTGCAGAAGGTGTCTACATGTTAGAGGCTGAAGGATTCAATCCAAGGTCTGGAGTTCACCCCAGTGTCTCATGCAAGTCCTCACCAGCAGGCTGATGGGTCTGTCACAGAAGGCCAAAGGCTCTACAATGAAAGGCTGAAGAGTTTATGCCGGAAAGCTGAAGAGTCTACACTGGAAGCCAGGAGACGAGATCCAAACCAAAGGCGCAGACTGGAGCTTCACTAAAGAGTGGAACACATTCATCCTTCCTCCTTCTCTTTTGTACCTCAGGTGATGAGTCACCCTAGGGTGGATCTTCTACACCGGTGGGTGCAGAGTTGCTAAACCCATTTAGTTAAGCTTCTAAATGTCTCAAGTTGACACAATCAGTCATCTACTGCAGTCTTTATCACTGTAGTATGATGTTGTTGTCTTGGGATGATACCTAAAAGGGTGGCTGTGTACAGTGAAATTTCAAATTTTAATTTTTTGATAAATCTTCTTATCGATTTCCGTAGTGGTTGTACTAGTTTATATACCTATCAACAATATAGAAGCATTCTTTTTTCCTTGCAGATTGATCAGCATTTGCTACTATTTGATTTCTTTATGAGAGACAATTTTTTTGGACTAAGATGGAATTTTGGTGGTGTTTTAATTTGCAATTCTCTAATGGCCAGAGATACTGCACATTTTTTCATGTATTTATTAGATTTTTGTACTTCAGGGAAGTGTTTGTTTCAATAGCTCATTTCCTAATTTGGTCTTTTATTTAGGGAAGTATAACTTTGTTTGCATCCTTCACACATTCTGCATATTAATCCTCTGTCTAAAGTGTAGCTGGCAATTTTCGATTCCCATTCTGTAGGTTACTCTTTTCACTCTGTTGCTTCTTTTGTTGTACAAAAGCTTTTTAGTTTGATATAATCTCATCTGTTATTTCTTGCCCCATTGATACTCTGGGTACAGAGTCCTTATGTATGCCTGTGACTTCAATGGTTTTACCTATTTTATCTTTTTCAGGTCGTTTCTGTCTTGATGTACAAATCTTGGATTTATCTTGAGTTCAGTTTAGTATATGGTGAAAGAAATGTTCCTAGCTTCAATTTTTCTGTATGTGTATAGTCAGTTTTTCCAACACTATTTTCTAAAAATGCTCTTTCTTCAAACACATGCTTTTGGCTCATTGGTCAAAGATCAGCAGAAGACTGAGCATGGCTGGTATTGTTTACACTCTATTCTGTTCTGTTGATTTGTATATCTGTTTGTTTTTGCCAGTGCAATGCTGTTTTTATCACTGCAGCTTTGTAATATAAGTTGAACTCCAGGATCATGGCACCTCCTGCATTGTTCTTGTTATCCAAGGTTGTTTTTGCTGTTCTGGGTCTTTTCTGGCTTCATATGGATTTTAGGACTTTTTTCTCTAAGTGTGTAAGAAATGCTCTTGGTATTTTGACTGAGATTTTATTAAACCTGTAGATCGGTTTTGGAAATATGGACATTTTGATGATATTCATTCTGCCTGTCCAGAAACAGAATACTTTCCATTTTTTGATGTCTTCTTTGATCTGTTTGTACAGACTATTATATTTTTTATTGTAGAGCTTATTCATAATCTTGATTAGGTTAATTCCTAAGTATTTAATCTTTTTGATCCATAATGAATGGTTATTAGTAATTTCTTTATGTGAATTTATTATTGGTATACAGAAACAATATTAATTTTTATGTTGATTTTTATAACCTACCACACTACTGAATTGGGCTATTAATTCTAGCAGTGTAGTGGTAGAATTTTGGGGTCTTCTATGTGGAAGACCAGGTTATCTACAATCAATAATAAGTTATGATTTTCTTTTTCTGTAAATATAACATTTATTTCTTTGTATTGTCTAATTTCTCTGGATAATGTTTCATGAGTAGTGATGCTGGGCATTCTTCTCCCCCTTCTGATTTTAGAGGAAAACATTTCTTATTTTCCCCATTTACACTACTATGATTTTGGCAATAGGTTTGTCATAACTCTTTTATCAGACTGAATAAGGTCTTCTTGTATCTATTCTTTTCTGGATTTTTTACTTGAATTGATGTCAGTTTTTTTTGTCTATGGATTTTTCCATATCTATTGAGATGATACTGTGATTTTTGTCTTTTTTCTACTTATGTATTACATTTGTTAATTTGTGTGTGTAAACACCCCTGTATCACTGTAATAAAATCTACTTGGCCATGAGTATGATCTTTTCGATGATTTTTTTTTTAAAGTGAAATAGAAGAGACTGGGTAAAAGCTCAGTGGTTCAAGCACTTTCTTGGTAAAGTGCAAGGTTGTGAGTTTGATCTCTGGTACCAAAAAAGAAAAAAAAAAAGAAAAAAAGTGAAAAAGAAAAAAAATAGAAATAATACAGAATTTCAAATAAAAATCAGTAAGATATCAACACTAGTTAATACATTGTATATTGTTATCTTAGAAGTAGTTGTTCAGGTTACAAGATCTAGGCATAAAAAATGATCATACAATCAAATGACAGCACAAACTGTTCTTTTTTGGTGAACTAACAGAGGTTATTAGTATAGTTATCTATATTGCACACTTATACATACATATAGTTACATGCGTGTACATGCATACATGTAATCATTTCCTTTTTTCCATTTCTCCTTTCCCCATCCCAGTTGTTCTTTCCTTTTGAACACTTTCTTTCCCTTTCATTATTATAATATCTACTCTACATTTTGGATCTTACTACTCTTTCATTTATTATTATTATTATTATTATTATTATTATTATTAATTTTGTACACCAGGGAGACAATATGAATTTGCACATGTGAGTCTGATTTATTTCACTTATGAGGATCATCTCAAGTTACCTCCATTTACCTATAAAAGCCTCAAGGTTATCCTTTTTTATAGCTGAGTAATATTTCATTATATAAAGATACTGCATCTTTTTCATCCATTCTGAGGTTGATGGGAATTTTGGTTGTTTCCAGGATTAAGCTATTACAAATTGTGCTGCTATAAACACGGGTGCACATATATCTCTGTGGCATGATATTTTCAATTTTTCTGGGAAAATACCCAGGAGGGAATAGCTGGCTTGAACGGGACTTCCAATCCTAGACTTTTGAGGAATCTCTACTCTGATTTCCACAGTGGTCATACCAGACTACACTCCCACCAGCACTGTGTAAGTGTTCCTTTTTACCCATAGCCCCACTATCATTTGATATCTGTTAATTTTTTGGTGGCAGCCATTCTTTCTGGAGTGAGATGAAATCTCAGTGCTGTTTTAATTTGCATTTCTCAAATGACCAGTGCTCTTGATCATTTATTCAGGTATTTATTTACCATTTGTATTTCTTCATCTGAGAAGTGTATGTTCATCTCAGATGCCCATTTTTGGATTAGGTCTTTGAATTTGGTGGCCCTGACATTTTTCAATCTTTATATGTTCTAGATATAAGTCCTTTGTCTGAGACGCAGCTGGCTAAAATCTTTTCCCATTCTGTGGATTTTCTTTTCAATCTGTTGGTGATTTCTTATGAAGTGCAAAAACTTTTTAGTAAGATGATATCCTAGTTGTTGATTCTTTGAAATACTTCCTGTGTGGTTTGCATTTTGTTCATGAAATCTTTGCCTATCCCTATGTTTTCAAGGTTTTTACCTATCTTGTCTTCGATTATTTTAGTGTTTCTATTTTAATATTTAGATTTTTGATCCATTTTGACTTTAGTTTAGTGCATGGTGATAGACATGGGTCTAGTTTTAGTCTTCAGGCATGTGGAAAGCCAATTTTTCCAGCACCATTTATTGAAGAGGCTATCTTTCTTCCAGTGAACATGTTTAGCCCCTTTGTCAAATATAAGCTGGCTGAGTGTCTTTGAAGTTGTGCTTGCATCTTCTAATCTGTTCCATTGATCCTCAAGTCTGTTTTTTTGCCAGTACCATGCTGATTTTATCACAATAGCTTTGTAGTATAATTTCAAGTCAGGGATTGAAACGCCTCCTGCCTTGCTTTTGCTGCCCAGAATTTCTTTTGCTAGTCTAGGACTCTTCTGTTTCCAAATGAATTTTAGGAATGTTTTCTTTAATCTGTACCATATGTTAATATATTTTAATCAGGATTGCTTTTAATCTGTATAAAAGCTTTGGTAGTATGGACATTTTCACAATGCTGGCTCTTCCTAACCAAGAGCAAGGTATGATATCTTTTGATTTTCTGTTATCTTCTTTAATTCTCCTGTTTTAGAGTATCATAGTTTTCAATGTATAGGTCTTTACATCCCTTATTAGGCTGATTCCTAAGTATTTCATTTTTTTGGATGCTATTGTGAAAGGTGTTATTTTCATAATTTCTCTCTCGGTGAGTTTTTTGTTTGTGTATACGAATGCTATTGATTTTTGAGTGTTGGCTTTGTATCCAGCTACACTGCTGAATTTGCATAGTAGTCTTTTGGTGGAGATTTTGGGATCTTCTATGTACAGTATCAGGGTCATCTGCAAATAGTGATAATTTAACTTCTTTCTTTTCTAACATTATTCATTTTATTTCTCTCTCTTGTCTGATTGCTTTGGCTAATGATTCCAGAACTATATTGAATAAGAGTGGTAATAGTGGGATCCTTGTCTTGTTCCTGATTTTAGAGTGAAAGATTTCAGTTTTTGTTCATTTAATACAATGTTGACAATTGGTTTGTCATAAATGGCCTTTATGAGATTGAGGTAGATACCATCTATTCTGAGTTTCTGTAGGGTTTTATCATGAACAATTGTTGGACTTTATCAAAAGCTTTTTCTCTGCCTATTAAGATGATCATGTGATTTTTTTCTTTGTCTCTGTTAATGTGGGATATTACATTTATTGATTAGCATATGTTAAACCATTCTTGCATTCCTGTGATAAATCCTAATTGGTCATGATATATAATCTTCTTAATGATTTGCTGCATTCCATTTGCCAGTATTTTCTTGAGACTCTTTGCATCAGTATTCATTAGGAAGACTAGCCTATAGTTCTCCTTTTAGTTGGATCTTTCCCTGGTTTTTGTATCAGAGTAATATTTGCCTCAAGGAATGAATTAGGGAAAAATATGTCCCTTTCAAATTTATTGAAGATTTTGAGGTATATTTGCATTAAATCTTCTCTAAATTTCTTGTAAAATTCAGCTGTGAATCCATCACAACCTGGGCTTTCCTTCATTGGTAAGTTTTTAATTATATTTTCAATTTCAGCAGTTGATATTGCACTTTTCAAAATTGTTATATCTTCTTAATTCAGTTTTGGTAATTCATAGATTTCTAGGAATTTGTCCATTTTCTCTGTGTTTTCCACCCTATGTCAGTAAAGATTTTCTAAGTATTTATGATCTTCTGAATTTCCATGGAATCTGTAGTAATTTCACCCTTTTCATTCCTTATTGAATGTTTTTTCTTTATTTTTCTTGATAAGGTTGGCTAGAGTTTTATCAATTTTATTTATTCTTTCAAATAGCTAACTCTTCAATCTATTAATTCTTTGTATTGCTTTTTTTTTTTTAGTCTCAATTGCATTAATTTCTGCTCTGATCTTTTGGTTTCCTCTCTTCTACATGCTTTGGGCTTGACTTGTTCTTTTTTTACAAGCTTGAGGTGTAACATTAGGTTATTTTTTTGTACTCATTCTGTTTTTCATATGTGGCAATTCATTGCCATATATTTCCCTCTTAGCACTATTTTCATTGTTTCCCACAAGTTTTAGTAAAGTGCATCTGCATTTTCATTGAATTTTAGGTATTTTTTAAATTTCTTCTTTAATTTCAAGACATTGTTATTTAATTTCTATGTGTTTATGTAGGATTTGCAGTTTCTTTACCATTAATTTCCAATTTAAGTGCACTACAGTCAGATAATATGCATGGGATAATTTCAAACCCTTTGCATTTACTTAAACATATTCTATGGGCTAATATCTGGTCTACTTTAGAGAATGTCCCATGTGCAGTTGAGAAGAATGTATTCTAATGTTGTGTGGAACACTCTGTAAATGTCTAAGTCCATTTGTTTGATTCACTTCTATTATTTCTTTGGTGACTTTTTGTCTAGTTGCTCTATCTCTTTGTGACAATGGGTTATTAAGGTCTCCTGTTACAATTGTGTTATTTCATATTTGGTTTCTCATGTCTATTAGTATTTGTCTTACATAGTTGGGTGCTCCTGTATATGGTGCATATATATTTATGATTGTTAACTCTTCCTCTTGAATTTTTCCTGTAACAAGTATATAGTGACATTCTTTATCTCTTTTGATCATTTTTGCTTTGAAGTTCACATTGTCACATTGTCTGCAAACAGAATAGCTACCCCTACTTTATGTTGGATTCCTGTATTATGGAATATTGTTTCCAATGCTCTGACTTTTAGTCTGTGAGTTTCCTTTTGAGTCAGATGTGTTTCTTGTATACAGCATTTTGTTTCAACATGTTTCTTGATCCATTCTGTCAACTTATTTCTTTTAATTGGTGAATTGAGTTCATTTACATTGATGGATATAACTGAGATGTACAGGCTTAACTTTGCCATTTTATTTTCCTGTTGTTGGTTTTCTGCTTTCCTCACTTGTTCCCTGCCTGGTGGCTTCATCTGTTGTCCTGGGAATTGTCATTTTTGTCTCTTATTTCAGTATCCTTTCTAGGGTTGGCTTGGTAGATGTGAATTTCTTCAGTTGTTCTTTGTTATGGAAGCATCTTATTTTTCTCCATCAATTTTGAAATAATTTTTTCACGGTACATCATTATGGGTTGAAAGCTGTTTTTTTTTTTTTTTTCAGGGCTTAAAATGCTTCACTCCAAGCTTATATTAACTTGATTTTGTGCTGAAAAATCTGCCATGATTCTAATGGGTTTTTCTTGATAGGTGAGTTGTGTCTTTTCTCTAACAGCTTTCAGTATTGTGTTTTTATGCAGAATTTCTGGGATCTTAATTGTTATACATCTGGGTGTAGATTTATTTTGGTTATGACTGGCATAATGTATGCCTCATTCATTTGTATATCTGATTATTTCCCCACATTTGCGAAATTTTCTGCTACTACTCCTGTGAATAGTTTTTTGTGTCACTTGCATTAACTCCTGAATTTTTGTTGATGCCAATCAGTATTATATTGCTTCTTTTTGCATCAACTTTAAGCTGTTGAATTGTTATTTCACACTCCCTTGTTATTTTAAAAAGTTCTTTCCTTTCATGACCACTAGCTGTGATCCTGTCTTAAAGGTCTGAAAGTCTACCCTCAGCTTCATTCAAAAGGTTCCACCAGCTTTCAGTGGAATTTTTTATGTCCAGGATATCTCTTAGAATTTATTTCGTGCATTCTATTTCTTTCCTATATTGTTCATTCAAGGTTTCCATCCTTTTTCCATGTTCCTGTACTTTTTTTTATCTATGTCTTCTCTAGCTATACTGATAAATTTCTTTATTATGGTTGTCATTTATTTCTTTACCTGAGAGATTATTTGTAACATGATTTATTCTAGTCTCATGGATTTGTTTCTTTATTTCACTTGCTATATTTTCTGAATTTCAAGTGTATGACTTCTAATGCCCTGTATTTCACTATCTCCTGTACTTGTTCCTGATGGACTGAACATTGAGATTGCATTTTTCATTTTCATTTTGTCATTTTCACCTCTGGGTTAATATTTTTGTCTTTTCAATTAGTCTCAAGCAATCATTGTTTGTGTCATAGAGTCCTATGGTATGGGTGTTGTTTGTCCAATTGCTGGGTCCCTCAAGGAAGGGGGAGGGGCCAGTCACTTAAATTCCTCCTGTATGGCCTGTTGAGTGAGTCCTACATTCTTCCTTGGCTGACTAGCCTAGAAGTATTGATATAAACAAACCCTTAGCTCCTATTATTACTGTGGCTTTAGGTTGTTCCAGCCTGGCTGTTGTGTGAGCCCCAGCCTGGACTCTACTGTGTCACTGAAGATGTCCTAGGCCCTTTCAAGTTTCTCTGGGTTAGGGGTGCCTTGTTGGCCCTTGCTCAACCCAGCCAGTGTTGTTTATATGGGAGAAGAACTCACCCACACTCTTGTTAGGCTCATGAAGGTCCTACAGCTGAAGGGGAGGATTCACTGCTGATCCTGTTTAACCTTGAGGTCCTCTATTTGAGGGGAAAGCTCACCATAGTGTCACAGGCATGCTGAGGTCCCCTGTGTGTGGAGGGGTTGGTGAGACTTCTAGCAACCCACTTGGCTTCTGTAGGTGGTAGAAGGGATCACTGATGGTCCATGGGCTGCTGTGGACTCTGGGGTGAGAGGGAGTGGTGATTGATGATTCCACCATCCCAAGGTCACTGGGTTGAAGGAGGAGTGATGACTGACAATTCTGCCAGCCCCCAAGGTCTCCAGGGTGAAGGAGAATTGACAACTGATGATACTGCCAGCCCTCGAGGTATCTAGGATGAAAGACAAGTGGTAATTGACAATCCTGCTGGTTGCAGAGGTCTCCAGGATGAAGGAAAAGTGAGGACTCATGATCTCACTGGCCTCTGAGGTCTCTGGGGTGAAGGATGATACTTTGTTCATTCTGCCAATATCTCATTGAGGATTTTTGCATCTACATTCATTAGTGAGATTTACTTCTAGCTCTCTTTTTTAGCTTTGTCCTTGTCTAATTTAGCAATCAGTAGTCTTAGCTTCTAATAATGATTTTATGTCTACTCCTTCCCTTTCAATTTTATCAATTTGAGGAATGTTGGCATTGATCTTCCCTAAAGTTCCAATAGAATTCAGTACTAACTCCATTATATGCTGTGCTTTTCTCAATAGATTTTAGTAAAAATTTCATTGATTGTTAGTATATTATTTGGGGTTTTATATTGTTTTGGTTTGGTTTTGGTAAATCTCTTCTGGATTCTTCAATTTTTGGAGCATATATTTTCAAAGTACTTATTTATAATCTTTTGATTTCAGAGGTATCCTTTGTAATTTCACCTTTTTCCTTTGTAATTGTTTATATTTGAGTCTTTTTTCTTTCTCTTTTTTCATAAGATTGGCTGTGTTTGTCTTTTTTGTTTATTTTTTCAAAGAACCAGCTCATCAATTCATTGACTCTTCATACTGGTTTTTAGTTTCATTTTCTTTAATTTGTACTCTGATCATTGTAATTTCCTTCCTTATACTAGCTTTTGATTTGGAATATTCTTACTTTTATAGGACCTTGAGATGAATCATTAGTGGCTCATTCTGTCATTCTGTTGCAGTATTTAATAGCTATAAAATTTCCTGATAGGGATGCTTTCCTTGTGTACCATGGCTTATGAATGTTGTACTGCCATTATCATTTGATTCTAGGAATGACTGAATTTCTTCATTTCTTTTGTTACCCATTCACTGTTCAACAATGTATGGTTTAATTTCCTTGTGTTTGCAAAATTTCTGTAGTTTCTTTTACCATTGATTTCTAGTTTCATTCTACTATGATCTTTTAATATACATGGCAAAATTATGATATATTTCAACCCCTTAAGCATGTTCATCATGGTAGCATGTGGCCTGTTTTGGAGAAAGTTCCTTGAGAAGAAAGCATATTAAGCTACTGTTGAGCTGAACACACTGTGGATAATTACTGAGTCCATTTGTTCAAAATGGATTCAACTAAAATATTTCTTTATTTTTTGTCTAGGTGACATGTAGATTTGTGACAGGGAGTCATTGAGATTCTCCCACTGTAATTGTGTTAATGTTTATCAGATCTTTTATATCTAGTAATATTTTTGTGAAAGTGAATGTGCCAGAATTCAATGCATATAGGGTTATAATTGTTATTTCTTCTTAATGAACTGTTTTCATAACCAATATGTAGTGATTTTGCCACTTCTGATCAGTTTTGGCTTGAAGTCTACTTTGTCTGAAAATAAGATAGCTACTCCTATGTCTATGAAACATTGTTTTCCAACTTTTGATTTTTAGTCAATGGATTTCTTTTTAAATTAAATGGGTTTTTTGTATACACATACTGTTTTGTGTTTTTTTTTTCACAATCTACCAGTGTGTCTTTTGACTGGAGAATATATACTATTCACAGAAATGTATTTAGCCTTCCTGTCAATGCATTATTTTCTGTACCTGATTCTGTTTGAATGCCTACCCCATGTAGTGTATCCTTTCCATTAGACTTTTTTGGCATTGTTGACTTTGTTCTATCATTCTTGAATAACCTTGAGAATTTCTGGAGTGATGATTGGTGGTTATGAATTTTTAAGATGCTCTTTTTCACAGAAATTTCTCATTTCTCCAACAATTCCAAAAGATAATTTTGTGAGATGTAGAAGTCTGAGTTGAAAGTTGTTTTCTTTTAGTACTGTAAACATTTTGTTTAAGGCTTTCCTAGCTGTTAGGATTTGTGCGGAGAAATCTGCCAAAATATTAATGAGTTTACCTCTATCAGTTATTGGTTACTTTTCTTTAACAGTTTTTAAGATTCTGTTCTTGTGTTGACCTTCTTGGGATGCTGTCATGGAGAAGTTCCTTTCTGTTCATGGCTATGTGAATTCTACAAGCCTCACTTATCTATAAATTAAGTTCTTCTTCCATATTTGAAAAGTTTTCTCCTAGTTTTTCTTCTGTAAACAGGTTTTAATGCCATTTGTGCTAACTTCTGATATTTTCTAATCTGATTTAATCTTCAATTTTTCTTCTTTTTGTCATCTAGCAGTTGTTGAATCCATTTTTCACACTCTCTTATTGTTTTTAAGATGCCTGTGAGTCTAAGGTTACTTGAATTAGCCTTATATTCTATGTCCAACACTCTGTTCTCACATTGGTCACTTCTGCTGTTCATGCTCTCAACAAAATTTTTAATCTCCTGGATTTCTCTTTGTTAGCTTTTCATGGACTCTAATTCTTTCTTAAACTGGTCAGTCCTGTTTTGTATCATTTGTTTACTTCAAGTAGCTTTTTATTACTATCCTCTTTAAAAAATTAATTGTTTAAAGTCCATTATTTGTTTAGTTATATCTTTTTTTGAAGATAATGAGCATTTTATTGATCTCTTTTTACATTTTTTTCTTTTATCATTTTGAATAAGTTGGTTGTGTGACTTTTGATTTCCTCTTTTCCTTGATGCCCCATGGATTGAGGGAATTAAGAGTTTTGTTTCCTGATCTACTTATGAATATTTTCTTTATTTGTATGCGGAAGTTTGCAGTTATTGTGTTAATACTATGTATGGCTCTTTAGTTAATTTCTGCTTTCCAATGTTGTGATATGGCTAACTGTAGAGCTTTAACTCTGTCCTAATACCCAATCAACTCTACTGATTTGGAAGGAGAGGGATCAGCACTCAGTTCTCCAGAAATGAACCACAGAACTGTGAATGACATGAAGACAAAAGAGGTATTGACATGCAGAAATAACTATACCACCCTGGCAATAGCAACAAAATCAGCAAGAATAGAGAAAATACAAACCCCATATTAACATATTATCAGAACAAATAAAATATAGCAATATACCACTCTTAGCCTAGGGAAAAATATGTACAATCATGGTGTAGACACAAATATGAACCATTTATTGAAATATAGTAAATATTTACTAAACAACCATATTTAACAATGTAAAAGAATTCAACAGTAATGGCATAGAACTACTAAGTGTGAATAGATTAATAAACTTTGGTTATTCTAGACAAAATAGAGGGTATAGAGGGGAGGAGAAAGAATTAAGTAAAATTTGAAAAATAAAGAAAAAGTAAAAGACAATGAAGAAAGAAAAGTGACACAAAAAATTCTATTAGGGAATAAAAAAATTAATAGAATTAACTAAAAGTATCAGAAAATGAATGAAAAACAAGCCAAAAAAGAACAAATCAAAATAAAAAGTAAGAAGAAAAAAATAAAATGAAAAAAGAAAAGAGAAAGAACACAATCTCTAATTAAAAAATACAAAAATTTAAAAAGGATTGAGTCACGAAGAAATTGTTCCTTGATTTTGAAAAAGTAGAGTCTTTCCAGTGTCTGCAATAGGAATTCACTAGAGATTGGATAGGAGAGAAAGGTCATTACTAAATTTTATTTTGTTTCCACATTCATGATTTGCGTGTGAATGCTGAATCCTGCCCTGCCTTTTCTGTTAGCAGGAGCAGATAATGCTATCCACCTTAAGGCTTCAGTCACTCAGGCAGCTTCCTCTTTCTTTGTTCCTCTGTGAACACCAAGTCGAAATTTTCTCTACTTAACTTTGCAGTGTGTAATGCTCCCATTCTCTGGAAACCCCTCTATCCATATATCCTGGGCTGTGGCAGTTGTTCAGTTGAAGTGCATGCTTCCTCACATTGGTAAAGTAGAAAAGAAAACAGACCATCAGGTTCTGTGATGGACGCAGGCAGTATGGGGGAGATTCAAGCAGTCACCTGGATTTAATGCCAACAGTTTCAGATCCAACTGTTTTCCAAAACCACATAAGTTGGGTCTGACTTATTACCAAACTTTGCAGGAGAGTCTATGTCTAGCCCACTCCTTTTCCCTGACTATTTTATGGCTGATTCCCACTCAGTCACTGTAGTAGGGTGATACCAAAATTCTGAAATGTAGTTGTTCTATACCACAGTCTTAAAAAACTAACACTTCCCCTAATGGCTTCTGATTAAATCCTCAAATAGCTTCTGATTAAATCCTCTCAAATCTGGCAAGCACTACACTGGATTTCTTCTCTAAATTTAGCTTACCTAGTGGAAATAGATAATTTCAAAGTAAAATCCCACTCTGTTCTTGAGGTTTACAATAGCCATGGGCTTTTCTTGTGGCTAGCACTGCCATTCTGCTGTTGTTTTTCTTGGTTCTGTCAATCCCCTCCAGTCTTATCTCGTGTCAGTGGAGATCAGATCCAGGATCAGCTGTGTAGACTGCTTCACTCCTTTTTCTGCATTGCTCCCTATCTCTTCAGCTTCTCTGTGGTTTCTAGCTTACCTGTCAGGTCCTTGCTAATTCCTCAAAATCCATTTCTTTTTTATTTTCTTTTCACCGAATTGTTGTTTTCCAGGCATATTGATTTCACATCTTGAAAAGACTATATTTTGCTGCTTTCTCTACCACTTTTAATCCTCCTACATAACCACATCTTCAAGAGCCTAACAAATTGCATTACTTACTGATAAGGGGCCATATAATCATTTATGTATATTTTTCTAATAAGTATTGTCTATCAGATGGTTACTAAACACCCGCGCTTGTATTCATAAAGTTTAAGGCATTATTCTATTTTTCACTTGTACCAATTGTGTGATATAAATCTTATTATATTACCCATTTAAAAGGTAATGGTTCTGAAGCTCAGAAAGATTGGGCAGCTCCAAAGTTTACTCAGCCGGAACTAGCTCATACGTGTTTAACTCCAGCGCTCATATTTTTAGAAAACATTGATATTCTCCTTCAATACTCTACCAGTGCTTTCCCTGTATTTCTAATACTCTTCTTTATGCTTTTTAAAATGCTTTCTGAAATTTATATGATATGAGTTTGATATTTTAAAGTATTTCTGCTTGATCCAGATAACATAATCCTAGCAGGAAAGCACCACTGACGTTTTGTTCATAAGCAATGCTCCTGGTAGAATGCCACCGTGGGCTGCGGAATGATGAGGCTGAGCTTTCTTCTTTAAGTCCATGCAGACCCATTTGACTCTGTAGGACACTCCAGGAAATAGGGTGTGTGGTTAAGTTTCTCTCCCACTTAAAGCTGCCTAATGCTTTTGTGCATAATGAGACATGTGACATTTACATTTATTCCAATTGATGACTTGAGGTTTTTCTTTTCAGTCACATGACTTGTCACTAGTTAGTAAGTTTAAAATTTATATTAAGGTTATGAACAACTTCCTTGGGAGGCTTCATTTTTGTTATGGACTTCAGTTTTTCATCTGGAAAATGGAAATCATACTATTTAGAGCCAACTCTGTGGGACATTTTGAATAATTCATTACAAAGATCTGAATCATTAGAGTCATAGTCATAATTGCTAAAGACCATTTGAACCTGCATTCTTCAGCCACAGTTGGGGAGGCAATGAGCCCTTGGCCTCTTCACTGCAAGCATGTGGTCTTTAAAGAGTAAAACATCTGCATTATTATGTACCTTTTGGTGTAAATCAATAATAATGGAAAATGTTACAAAATTTTAAATGCATGGGTCGACAGGCATTGATGAATATTATTCAAATATATCATACCATGTGTATAGTAACTTCCATAAACCCTTCCTACCTTTCTTATACTCCATTTCCAATTGTAATGGGCTTATTATTATTCAAGCAACCTAGATCTTTGACTCCACTTGGTGTGAGCTCTTCTGGGAGATGTTCACGTGGCTGACTCATTCACTTAGCTCTGTGGTGATAGTCATCTTAATAGAGAAGATCTCTGTCTTGCTCTGTCTAAAGAAGCATCTCTCAGATCCCTTCTCAATCTTTGACTTTCTTGTCATACTGATGGTGAACCCTGTATACATTATATTTGGGTATATATTGCATGTCTTCATACTCAAAAAGACAAGCTCTGTGAGAGCATGGAATATTTTCCTCATTATTGTATCCTCAATACTAAAAAGACCTATGTTAAATTACAGGAGCACATTAAACACACATTGACTAACTGAATAAACAAATAGAGACCATTTCTGCACTATAAACCCTTCATCTTTTTTTCTCAAATCTCTCTGTTCAGTAATGACTGAGGTGCTTCACATTTATAATTAATTGATTTACAAAACAGTTATAATTCAAGAAAGTTAAAATTGAATTTACTCTATAAAAACCTGAAGAGAGCCAGGCATGATGGTGTGTGCCTGTAATCCCAGCACTAGGGAGACTGAGGAAGGCTTGCTGTGAGTTGGAGGCCAGCTTGGGCTTCAAAATGAGTTCAAAGCCAGCTTGAACTGCATAATGAAATGCTGTCTCAAAAATAAAAAAAAAATCCCCGAGGAGAGGAAAATAAAATATGGATCATTAATTTAACATTAGTTTTATCATTTTTAATAGTTGAGCTTGTTTTAAACTTTCAGATATATGGGCTTGTGCAAATTTGTGGTTCAGAATGACTTGTTTTTGAAACAATGCAGAATATGATAGTTCCAATTTATTTTTTGTGATAATTTATTAAATAACATCATATTAACATATCCAGGAAAATGACAATTATGCAATGGATATTCAGTACGTATTAGTTTTCCTACTTAGCAAAACAAAATACATAAATTTTTGTTTACCAAGTAAGACAGACACATTCAAAATTCTAATTTTTCTTCTTTCAATGTCTAGCTATGTCATCCTTAGATCACTTTCTGTACCTATCTGCTAGTGATCAAGCTCTAAAAAGATCTTCCTGCCATCTACTTGCTTGTGGCAGTTCTTGTAAATTGTTAGTAATGATTTCTCATTTGTTCTCAAACTTTCTGGTCTTCAACAATCTTATCAGTATTCCTGTTTTAAAAGGTCTTTTCCTGTCTCCTGACTCTGTTTAGATCCTAAGTTTTCCTCAAGCAATTTTACTCATTCTTTTGTCTGTACTGTGATCTATGGTTCCCTTCCTCAACCCTCAAACCTGAGGTCCCGGCCGTGTGTTCAGTCAGTGTTTTGACCACTCCACTTTGAAGGCCTCTAGTGATGTTAAAAAAGTAGCAACATTTCCTGCCAAATACAGTTGTTCTTTTTGCACTTGTTTAATTACTACATAGAAAGAAGTAGAGAAAGTAAAATCGACTTTCAGGTTTTTATCTGTGGCAACAGCTAAGAGTAAGAACTGACAGAGAAAGGTCTTGAATCTGGTTATACACATAGGTGATTACAAACGTGTGACAGATGCTGCTTTAGTCAAGGATCCCAGGTAACATCAGCAGATCCAGCTTGATGGTAAATAAGAATAAGAGTGTAACACATCTTTAGTGATATCTGTTTTAGAGACACAAAACCTGAGTCAACATTAGATCAGTCAAAATGAAGGATGTGTATGGAAATAACTGATTTAAGATTTATAAAATTAAGGTCAAAATAGCAGGAAAGACTAAGATAGAGCAATGACACCCAATTTAAAAAAATGATTAAAATCATTTTGCTATTACAAATGCTATTGTGACACCTGGTAAAGCTTGAGTGGATGTTAGGAATAACTGGTAGCAATGTCTCCATTCTTATTTCTAGTCTTTGCTGGTCACTTTGTGATTATGAAGGACAAGGCCGTTGCCTGGAGGAAATATGCACTGTAATTTTTAGACCAAGGGAAACAATCTTGTCTGAAGTGGTTGGAGAAAAATAGTTTTAGTGTCGTTCTTAGATTTTTTGGTAGCTTGAGATTGCTTTAGAATCAAATAACTTTGAGAAGAGTTTTTTTCCAAGTTTCTGAGAACCCCATTGAAAAGTGTGCACTGCATAGGAATGTTAGCAAAGTTTTGACACTCTGGACACGAGGTGAATACACTTGGGGATCAGGAGAAGGGCAGGGTAAAAACATCCCAGAAATGTACTGTCTCCCTGGGAAACATTACAGTCCTATTTCTCTCTGGGGGGACAAATGAAAAACTGACAACTTTCTTCCAACTTGGTGATATAAGGGAAAGACATTCTCAAGCTAGTAGACGTCTGGCATGAGTGTGTGTTCTCTAAAACTGAAGAATGAATCTTAGGAACAACAGAGGTTAAGAACAGAATATATTTACTGAGAGAAAGAAAGCTTCTGACTGAGAGAGAGAGACAAGAAGGTTCCTAAGTGGGGTGCCAAGGACCCTGCCTTTTCTAGGGATTTTATGGAGAAAAATCACAAGGTGAGGCAGGTCTGAGGTGGGGAAAATGGGAACTTGCAAGGTGGGCGTGAGGTGGGACAGAACTATGGTCAACCAGTAAGATTATGAGTATAATTGCTCAGGTAAAATTGATTAAATTGGGGACAAGTCACATAGCAAGTGGGCATGAATATAGAGCAGAAGCTCTTTGCCTGCCGGGATTGGGTTAGTGGGTCCTTTCTGGCTTCCTCAGTGTGATAGAAACCTATTTAGAATATCAGTCTGTGATATTTTATCCTTAGGATGTGGGTGCATTTGCTTTATCTTTTGTCTTAAGGTCTGTCCCACAGTGGGAGATGTGTCCTCACCACGGTTGGTCTTCTGCACTGGCTTTTTGAGGGCCCAGCACTAGCTGACTACCTATAATATATCTACCTAACCCAGCTGTCTGTAACATTGGCATACCCAGTCAGAAGTTTCAAAACCCATGACAATTTAGTCTCTGGGAAGTGCAGAGAACACGTTGAATGGTATATAGCAAGTGTCCACAAAACAGATACTAAATGCATCTGGAAATGACTTGCAGATAAATTTTGGATAGAACCGATGGAAAAGACTGAAAGAGCTCAGACAATGAGAAAAGAGCAAGATTGGATGACTCAGATGGTTTTAATGTTTCATTGGAACTGTGGTCACATTTCCTTTTATGGAGAAGGAGATGAGTAATTTTGGAGTATGAAGCCCAGAGTTCTCCTTTCATGATGACTAGAAAAACTGATATAAAAATGTCACATTGAAATATTTGCCCATCAAATTTAAAAGGAAAAAATGACAAGTATTCGGATATCAGCTAATAAAACCTACACTCAACCTGTGCAAAGAGGATTAGGTAAATAATTTAACCTCTGATCCTTTGCCCATAGGGGACGGTCAGGTCCCTACCTTGCTGAGAGGCAGTCAACTTACCTCTGTAGCTAATGGGGCACTTGTTATCTTTGAAGAAATGTACTTGCTTAGCAAAAGCACACTCCCTGAAGTGGTGTGCTTTTCTGCTCTGCAATATTCTTTCTCACAACTGCTGTACGTATGGCCTGGTCTGTTCTTGATAAATGCTTTGTTTACTTTAAGGGTAGCACTGCCTGTTTTCATGTGTGAGCATCTGTACTTCCTATCGCTTGTGTTGTTTGGGAAACACAGATAATATTTATGAAAGTTGTGTTGGCCCTGTATATTATGAACTGCTGAATAAGTGCAGTGTGCTATTATGTTTTGCAGTCTCAGGCCAGTGAACCGGTTAAGTTTTATCAGCATCTGATGGTTATGAGGAGGTTCACCTTGATTCCATAAAAACCAACATACAAGCGATATTAGCGAATTTGTACACAGAATGTCCTCCACTGTCTCATGTTTTATATTTTCACTAGCAGGATTCTGTACACTAAAGACATTAGGGTATACCTTCTATATCTGTATATCTACAGCCACCTATCTCCTTTATAACCAGTGAAAACTAAAACCATCGGTGCTCAATATTCTCAAGAATATTTCATAATTATAATCTCTAAGCATAAAGTATTTTATGCAGACAGAAATAATAACATAATTTTTGGGTTATTCTTTTGACTTAGTTGAACTACTCACAAAGTGGAGATGCAACTTCCTATTTAAAAATAAAGGTTGCAGGCGGGGATATAGCTCAATGGCACAAATGTCTGCCTAGCAAGCACAAGGTCTTGAGTTCGATTCCTGATACCAAAACTAATAAACAAAAGTTGTGCCAAATTTTTAGAAAATGCAATAATTTCCTTGAAATATCAATTTATGATGACAGTTTGACTTTCTAAGAAATTTAGTTCCTCCACAACAAACTGAATTTTTCTAAGAAATTGCGTCAACAATCTGTACCTCGCTTTATGCAATCCATTAGCCCTGAAATATTCCAGGTATGTCAAATGATATTTTAAAGGCACTCAGGGAAATCACTGTTTGCAAGAAGCAAATGATCAGTTTTCTTTACATATGACTGACTATTCCCCAAGTTATGCCCTCACTTAAATTTGGATTGTATTAAATGTTAAAATTGCCAACAGAGTAATTCAAAATAAGAATGATTGTTACCAGCTTCAACATTTTTTCAGTGTAATGTAACACTGTCCTGAAAACTACAGTATGTTGTTTAATAAATGGTGAAAATTCAACATTTCGATGACAAATCATTCTCAAATATGGTACCCAAGTGTGATGTGTCTTGGACTCCTGTGTCAGCATTCAGAGTTACCAGGGTATCCAGCAAGGCTTCAAGGAAGAAGCAATGTAAGAGTCAGTCTGTGAGGAAGTGAAACTTTCTGTGAGTGTACAAAGGAGAGGACCACTGAACAGAAATGTGTGTGTAAGAAAGCATTTTCAGACCTCTCCCTCTGGAGCACAGTGTTCATGAAGCCAGATTGGAGGAGTCTCCATACGCATGCTAAGAAAATTAAATTTATTTGTGGATGGTTAGATGAGAAAAGATGGGGCAAGAAAAACAATACAAACAGGAGACCAAAGCATGGTAAAAGGGTATTGTTCTGCAAACTATTTCCAATACAGCTTATAACTAGAAGAGTTTGAATGTGTGGGAACCAAGTAGAACACAAACTGAGAATAATACTAGCTCTGTGGTCATACTCCATTGTCTAGGACACAAATTATACAGATCAGTTACTGTCACATTGTTCTGCTGAGGAAACAGAGAGACAGAAATGTGTTAAATGTCTTAATGTGTTAAGAGGCCAAATTGTTGTGCAGTGGCCGCCCCTCTGGGATTAGATCTAGGCTTGTGAATCAGGACTCCAAATTCTCCTTGGTGCTTTATTTTTTAGCTACCTTACCGTTGTTTTATTTAAAGAGCTCTGAACAGTATGAAGCACTCCCACTTGATTCAACAGTGGTCAATGAATTTGGAAGCAGAGTTGGAGGAGCTTGTAATTGAAGATAGTAAATTCAGAACTACCCTATCCAGAAGAAGTGCCAAGTAGAAATTCAATTTTGTGTGAAGTGTAGCTGGATAGACCTTCATGAGTATGCATGTTTACATAACATATACACACACAGATAGATAATAAATTCAAATCCTGTAGTGAAAATCCTCATCTTTCCTCCAGTCTACGTATGACCACATACCAAAGTGGAAAAATAGCTGTTGAGGAATGAGCAGACACTCCACATGAAGTACTGGATATGTATGGACAAAGTGTGTTAAAAAGATTCATCAAAAACTGGCATGTGCCAGTGAATGACCTGGGGAAGTAACAGGTGGTGCCTAACTCCGTGGATACCTTATCTCTGACTACCTGCCATCACAGTATTTTATCAGGTACTTCATATGGAACACATCCTCATCTTCCATCCATCACTGCAAAGAAGGAATAATATTAAAGGATGAGATGCAAAGATGGAAATAGGTGTAATTCAACTCCTTGCTTCAATTTTTAAAAATTTGAGACAGGGTCTCACTACACAGTTCAGGCTGGCCTTGAACTCACTCTGTAGCACATCCTGGCCTCCAACTCATAATGATCCTCCTGCCTCAGCCTCCTAAGTGCTGGGATTACAGCACTACATCTGGCAAACTTTTTACTTTAAAGCCTCAGGTGTGATGAAGCTAACTGGCAAAATGACTTGCCTGCATAGGCAGTGACTTTAGTGCTCATTAGAATTGTGATGCACAGAAAACAAAATAGAAAACCAGGGTTTTCTGTTCACATTTCTCCCGTTTACTTTCTTACACACATGGCTTTCTGCCAGGCCTCTTGATGGGAAAACAAGCCCAGAATCCCATGGAAAACTTGCACACACTCTATTTCCAACACAGCAATGCATCTTCCCCACAGACAGACAGACTCCACAAGGTTTGGTGGCCAAGCAAGGAAGCTCCCTTTTCTTGCTGCCGAGGGACTGCTGTCCCTTCTTCAGATGTCTCTAACTCATCTGTAGTCCTGGCCAGTGTGTCATATCAAGGGAACATACCCCTGCACATTAAATCTTTGAAAACTGAGTTCTCTGGGACACTGGCAGTTTGGAGACAGGGAAACAGTCTCATTAGAAGCAAAGTGACAACACTGAGATTTCACCTTACTCCAGAAAGAATAGCTGCCATCAAGAAATCAACTGATAACAAATGTTGGAGAGGCAGCAGGGAAATAGGAACACTGCTCCACTGTTGGTGGGAATGTAGACTGGTGCAGCCACTATGGAAATCCATATGTAGAAATCTCAGAAGACTAGGATTGGAAGCTCCATTCAATCCAGCTATTCCCCTCCTGGGTATTTTCCCAGAACAACTGAAAAATTCATAACACAGTGATATGTGTGCACCCATGTTCATAGCAGCACAATTTGTAATAACTAAATCTTGGAAACAACCAAGATGTCCATCAACTGCAGAGTGGATGACAAAGATGTGGTATTTTGTACAATGATATATTACTCAGCTATAAAAAAGGATGACCTTGAGGACTTCATAGGCAAATGGAGACAACTTGAGACTATCCTCATTAGTTAAATAAATAAGAATCATATTTATAAATATCATATTGTGTCTCTAGTGTAAAAAGTAAATAAGAACTACAAGTGTAATAAAACCAAAATGTGTAATTGCTATTGTAAAAAAGAGAGGAAGGGAAAGTGCTGTGGGGGATGTAACTGCATGTATGTTTGAGTGTATAAAATAGATGACCATATTGCTAAATCTTTGTTGGATCTTTGAGCAGAACTGTTTGTAGTCTGACTGTTTGAATATTTACTATGTACCCTTTAACTTTGTAACTTGAACAACTACATCCAGGATGACAGTATGTAATTTATAAATTACAGATTTCTTAGTGGGGCTTTTTCTCGTTCTCCTTTATCTTTCTTTCTTTTAGAATTCTGTACTGTTGTTACCCTTTTTTCTGTTTTGTTTTTTTTCTCTTCTCTTTAAAAAAATTGTTGTAACAAAGAGAGGAAATAAGAAGTGTTATAAAAGATATAACTACATGTATATTTAAGTGTGTAGGATTGATAACCATATTTCTAAGTTCTTGTTGGATTGTTGAACAGAT
Source organism: Hydrochoerus hydrochaeris (assembly GCA_004027455.1). NCBI lineage: Eukaryota > Metazoa > Chordata > Mammalia > Rodentia > Hydrochaeridae > Hydrochoerus > Hydrochoerus hydrochaeris. The sequence continues at coordinate 70,888 of PVLA01001051.1, forward strand.
CTGTTTGCAGTCTCACTGCTTGAATGTCCACTTTGTATGCTTTAATTTTGTAACTTGAACAGCTATTTCTAAAAGGACAATATGTAATTTATCAACTAGTGATTTCTTACTGTTTATCTTTTTTTTTGAAATTCTGTAATATCTCTACCCTTTTTCTGTTTTTTTTTCTCTCTTTAAATTAAAAAAAAAGAAGAAGCAGAAGTGGATTCCCTTAAAATCTCTGCTATGGAATTGTTATCACTTAAGTAAATCACTTAATTCCATAATCTCCCCATGTGTAAGATAAATAGGTGATGTCCAAGACATTTCTAGCTCTAAGATTATTTCTATTTCAAATTGAAAGCATCCACCTAAAGGCATTAATATATTGCTCAGTTTTCTGATAAATTATTTTCCAATAAATAAATTGCCTAAAGCAATTTAATATTGTGTGTGTGTGTGTGTTTGTCTGTTGTCTCTCTGCTCCATTCCCTCATGTTAAATTAATAAAATATGGTAGTTGAGTATAACGCCATCCACTTGTAATTCAGCTACAGGTAATTCAGCTACTAGGGAGGTAGAGGAATGATGATTGCAAATTTAGGTTATCCTGGATAATTTAGCATGATCCTGTCTCAAAATCTTTTGCCTGGTTTTTCCTTTTTTTTCTTTTCTTTTTTTTTTTTTTTTTTGTACTAGGGATTAGACCCAGTGCTGTTACACTGTGCTATATTCCTAGCCTTTTTGAACATCTTTATTTTGATATGGAATTTCATTAAATTCTACTAAAGTGCTGAGATTGGCATAGAATTTTCAATCCTTCTGCCTCAGTCTCCAAGAGTGCTGAGATCATAGGCATGAGTTACCAGACCTAGCACCCACCTAAATTCTTTATGCACCACAAAGTGTACTACTCAATGGTAATGATAGTGATATTGTACAACTGATTCACAATTTTAAGAATTCTGTGAAAAACATTGACTCAGCCTTAGCCTGCTGTTGTACATCTTAGCTTGTTGCCTTTTTAATTTTATAGCTATCATGCAAAATTCTACAAATATATTCAGTTAAGTAGATTTTCATTCAGTTAAAAGTATTTTTCTTTCATTTCCTGTAAGATTTTCTCTTTGACCCAAGAATTTTCTAGAAATACAATATTTACTTTCCAAAATTTTGGAGAATTTTGTTACATATCTGTTTTTGAATACTGGTTTAATTCTACTTAGATGAAAGATATACATTCTGTATGATTTCAGTTCACATTTATTGAGATTTATCCCATGACCAAGATATGGTCCATCTTGGTAAATGTGACATGAGCACTTGAAAAGAAAGTGTACTTGGATCTTTGAAGAGTTCTTTAGAAGAAGATGGAGAGAGAAAGGGAGAGGGAGAAGGAGTTAAATTCTGTTATTTGTTGGTACCATTAATTTCTTTATCCTTGAGGATTTTCTGTCCTTTTGTTTAATCACTTGATAAAAGTGTTGAAGTCTTAAGCCATAGTGGTTGGTGAATTTTTCCATTTCCCCTTTCATTTAGTTTTCACTCCACATATTTTTTGCCACCCTGTGGTTTAACACATGTACATTCAAGATTGTTATGATCTCTTAATGGAATGTTGCATAAATTTATGTCTCAGCCTATTTTCTTTGCTATGAAGTCAAATATTAATAGAGGTATTCTACTTTATTTCTGCTTGTGTTTACACGGTAGGTCTTTTATTATCCCTTTATCTTCTACATGCCTGATTATATTTTAGGTAAAATTCATTTATACTGTTTGTTATTGGGTCAGGGTTTATTTATTTGGGTTTTTTTGGGCAAATCTTGGACCACTTAAATATAGTATGGCTGTAGTGTGAACATGTAAGAACTTAAAACTTCTATTTTACTTTTGGTTTCGGTTTGTCCTTTCACATCCATGTTTTTCTATGTTGGAGTTTATTTTTATTTCTGTATAATGTTTTAAATGAATCTCTTTGTTCAAATTTTTTTAGTGATTGTTATACATATACCATTATTCTACCATTACCAGTTAAATGAAATGTAGAAACATTACCTAACTTTATATTACCATGCTATTCTCTATTTGCAATATTATTATCTTAACTCTTTCATTTAAACTAAAACTTACTTCAAACATTGCTATATTTTTGCTTGTTTCTATCATTAAACAACCTTTTGCATTCTATCAGAGGAGAAAAGCTTACTATATTTATTCATAGTTTTTTCCACTGTATTCTTCCTCTTTTTCAGATCTTCTGAATCTGTTATTGCATCACTTTCTTTCTGTCAGAAATACAACTACTAGACACATTCCTTTAGAACAAATGCATCAGCAGTAAACACTGGTAGATTTCCTCCAACTAAGAATATCTTGACTCCCCTTTCTTTACTGACAAATACTTTTCCTAGATATAGAATTTGAGATGAATTATCCTATTTTTTCATCACTTCTAAGACCTCTGTGGCACTTCATGTAATTCATACCCCCCAACTTTGGTGCCAGAGATCAAAATCACGATCTTATGCTTACCAGACAGGTACTTGAGCAGCTGAGCTAAATCCCTGGCCCTAACACATGCTTTTTTATGAGAAATATATTAGAATTACTTTTCCCATAGGAAGTACTACCCCTTGACTTCATATTTTCATTCAATTCTAGTCTTGCTTAATCTTGTCATAATTTTCTTATAGTTTGCATAGTTTCTTGAATTACTATTATCATTACTAGTCAAATCTGGGTGTAGCCTAGCTACTAACTTTTCAATTTTTTATGAATGTATACTAAAAATAGGACAGTAAAGTTTATTTTGATATATTGGTACATATACATAATAAATTTTTATTATTTTCAATCCCATCATCCCACTCTCCTGTCCCTCTTCATCCTCCTAAACCTTTTCAGCCTCTAAAAGTCTATCTTCTAATTTCCTACCATCACTGCATTTTTATATGTATGTATATATTTATTTAATGTTCAGATTTCTCACATAAGAAAAATAATGTGATATTTAAAGCAATGAGTTATTTTGGTTAACACAATGATTTCTAGCTCCGTTCATTTTCATAAAAATGACAGCTATCTTCTTTATGACTAAACTATATAACATTGTGTATATACACCATTTCTTCTTTTTCTTTTCATCTGCTTTTTTCCACATTCATCTATTGACAGGTATCCAGGCTATTTTCACCACCTAGCTATTGTTAACTGACAATATACTTTATAGAACTAGGGGAAAAAAATCCTAAAATACATATGGAAACACAAAAGCTAAATAGCTAAAACAATGCTACATAGAAGACTGAAAACTTTGAAACTCTTGGAAAAAAACTTTAGGGAAAGACTTTAAGCCATAGGAATGGACAAAATGGTCCTGAATGGGACAACAATAGCACAGGAAATAATAGAAAGACTCAACAAATGGGTCTACAGCAAATTAAAAGGATTCTGTGCAGCAAATGGAACAATCAACAGTGTGGCGAGAGAACCACAAAGTAGAAAATATTTGGTAGCTACTCTTCTGGTGTATAGCTGACTGCTTTTCTTTACTTCCTTTTTCTTCTTTCCATCCAGGATTACAATGCTGTATATTTTAGATATTGGATCACTGAGACCCCTGCTTCCCTGGGTATTTTTTTCACTTATATACTAGCTATCTTCTGCTTTCAGGATCAGTTTCCTGTTTCTCCATTCTTCACTGGTCCCATTGGCTGAAGATTTTAAATTTAGTTTTATTTTGCAGATATAAACTTCCCAGCTGGTCCTGGTTTATATCTGTTTCTTCCATGAGACCCTGTACCTTTTTTTCCCCCAGTATTCTTGCAGTACTGAAGCTGTTCTCTATGTCTGCTGTAAAGTCATACCAGGTAATAAATACACACTCTGTATCATCTCAGTGTTTGCTGTCTGTTCATTTTCTCATTCAAATGAAGGATCTTCAAGTTTTCAGTATGGAGGGGGATTTTCAGGGGACAGGGCATGCTAGGATATTCTAGATCTCAGTAAATCTGTTGAATCAGTTTCCTATAACAGTTCTTGTGCCAGGTTGGATTGATGAAGCAGGTTCTCCATTATCCTCAGTCTCTGCTGACATGGAGGAAAGGAGATGAGAAATGTTCCTTCCCATTGGTTGGGGTGAGAATTATGAAGCCTCCTCTGAAACTACCATGACTTACAGGAACAGCAGTCTGGCTGTGCTGCCCATTTGGCCTCCATGTCTATGGATATCTGAGAGAGAGAATTTGGCTGCATTACTGCCAGAGAGTCTGCTACTGATGACAGTCTTGTTTATTCTGATTCTTCTTTGGCACCCCTAGCAAAGAGGAACCCATTATAGTTGCCTAGATGGGAGTTGGGAGTATAGACTCTGCCTAGGGTCTTCCTTTGGCATTGCAGCATGGTTGTATGGGTGCTTAATTATTACAGCCTAGTCAAGACAGGATTCCCTCCACCAGGGAGATTGAGGTGCCTTTTTATTTCGGTAAGGGTGACAATTTAAGATCCTTACTCATTTTGATGGTGTTGGTGGGAATAAGACATCCCCCTCAGCATGAAATTTATTGTAGTAAAGAGATTATTTTCTAACCAAACACAGTGGTGCACACCTGTCTGGGAAACTGAGGCTAAGGAGGATCACAAGTATGAGGCTAGCCCAGAGAAATTATTGAAATACTGTTACACACACACGCGCACACACACACACACACACACACACACCTTGACCTGGGTTCAAACATCATTGCCTTTCAAAATAAAAATAAAAAAGGAGGTTATTACTAAAATATTCTGGTTTCCTAGGATGTTCCATCCCTGCTTTTCTCCCAGAGAGAACCAGTTTTAGTGGACTTTCACTTTCTTGTGCCCACTAATGTCTGTGGGCTGTTGGAAAAATTTTGCAACTCTAAGTACACAATATATAAGGCCCAGGAAAATCCAAGGACACACCACTAACTCCTTCCTCTGATTTAAAGGTCACTAGTTGATAAACTTCTGTAAGGTTTTATATCTGGCTGTGTACTCCCACCTTCCACTCTGCACATCGCAAGAGTGTCATGTGCTCCTGAGCTGGCCTTTTGGCAGATGATTGAAGCACTGGATGGCTCTAGCTGAATATGATATTGGGGAGGTAGGTCATTGGACCATTGTTCTGGGAGGGCACATCTTTCTTCCTGGCTCCTCCATTCCTTCTATTTCCTGGTTGTCATGATGGCATGCATAGTTTACTTCCACCAAGGATCATTCTGTAATGCTGCTGACCATGCAAGGAGTGAAACTTAAAACCTCTCTTCACTCAAGCTGCAAGTGTTAGATATTTTGTTCCACTGGCAAGGTAATGAAAAGAGCTTCTCTCTTCATTTCAAGGACTTCCTAAACTCATGTGTGTATAGTGTTCACAGTTTCACCAATGCATAGCTGAAGGAAAAAAAGAAAAAATACGGTTCATCCTAACACAGGCAGAATTCCTGTGTAGTTTTTTAAAGAAATCTTTGAAGCCTGGTGTGTTGGCTACTTTTCTCTCATTGCTGGTACAAAATATCTAATGCCCAAAATTAAGGAATGGAAACTTTATTTAGCTCACAGTTTGTGGAGGTTTCAGTTCATAATCAACCGCCTCCAAGGCAGGGTGACATAGTAGAGGGGCAACATTTCATGACCTGCAGAAGACAGCAAAAGTGACAAGAGCAAAAAGAGCGTAGCTTCAGAGAACAAGCCTCTTTCTTTCTCTTATATTGTACGCAAGCTACTCACTCCTTGGTAGATGTAGCACTCACAACCATAATCCAACATTGGACCATGAATCAGTCACAAGCACTAGAAGTGCACCCCCATGACTGCATGAGGCCTTGGACGGACATCTAGATACAAACCATAGCACCTGATGTTCCCAATAATGTTCTTATAGGACCACATTGAACAATTTAAAGAAATTGTACAGTCATCTTTCCACAGCCAAGAATACAGATGGAGTAATACCTTCAGTAGCAGGTAATAGGCCTATAAGGGATAGCAAGAAAACTCAGGGACCAAGTTACAGAGGAAATCAGTCAAGGATAAATTACAATGTAATAATAAACATAGTGCTCCCCAATAGCTTTCCATCTATTATATTTCATGAGGCTATGCATGACTGAAGTAAAATTGAAAAGTGTTATCAGGGGCTGGGGATTTAGCTCAGCGGCATAAGCACCTGCCTTGCAAGCACGTGGTTGTGAGTTCAATCCCCAGTACCGATAAAAAAAAAAAAAAATGTGAACAAGTATCTGTTTGTCAAAACATTTGCTATGGTTATTACTGTGAACTTTTCTTCACTATTCCTGAACTATTTCTTGTTAATTTCTATTAACTCATCTCAAAATTTGTCTCTGTCTGATCTATCCCATTTTCAGGACCACTCAGAATCACAATTTGCTGCATTAGTCTTGCTGATATAACCATAGTTTAAAATAAAAATATACAACTTTCTAAGTATAAAACTTTTAGCTCACTTCATTAACTAAAGAAAGTTGGATATAATTTATTTCCTTCAGTATTACAGTAGAAGTCCTGAAAATTATTGTATATTAAAATGTGTTGGTTTCACAGGGAGTTAACAACTATTTCGGTTCTTATGTATTAGTATTTAGTATCTATTATCTAAAGGCACTTGATTTTCTTTGGTTTCTATTCTCTCTTTCTATCACTGTGTGTAAAAACATGTCAGAAAGAAGAATTGCTGGTTGAGGACATCCTTTCAAAGAAATGCTACTCCACCTAACTTAAGAGTCATGAGAAATCAAATCATTTTTTCTTTAACATTTCTAGAATTGAAGGGAAATTATGGGAAGTAAACCCTTTCTGTGAGATGAGGTAGATTAGCATTATTTATTTTATATTAGTTCCTGGAGAATATTAATTAAAATTTAGCAGTAAAATGGTTTATTAAAGTGAATATAAAATTACTTAATTTGCCATAGAGATTACTTGATTTCTGAGCCTGTGTATGTGAAATAGTCTTCCTTTGGGGAAGACTACCTTGACGCATTATTTTTCACATAACCTTGGTCAACACTCATTGAAAACAAATGTAAAGGCAACAGTATTTTAAGAGAACGACCTCCTACCTGCTCTTAGCATACATTTACTTGACTGAAGTAAGACCACAGCTGCCACCCAGAAGTGCTACCATATGCCTTCTGCTTAGTATAGCAGCAGCACAGAGTGAAAATAAGATCTGAAAATTTGAGGATTGATACAGGATTGAGAAGTGCATTTTGCATGCAGTTCCAGAACATGAAAGATCTATTCTCTTTAACGTTGTAGAAATAGAGATTCCAAACATTTGGATATGAACAACATCTCCTAATATGTTAGCCAGGATCTGTACTAACTGAAAGCTCTTCTAGCTTTTAAAATTGTTAGAGTCATTCTCAATTTTTATTTAAATTTATCTCTAGGCAGCACAAGGCTATGTCTCTAACAATATGACATAACATTGATTTTTCTAAAAGCACACAGCTGCGAGAAAGTGAAATGTATCACTAAAATCCATAGAAAACTGTTCAAAATAACATTGCCTAATGTAGTTTTTATAATTTTGGAGAAGTATAAGAGAGACATCTGCTGGGAAGAACAGAGTATGTCTTGTTGTTGGGTGGTTTTAGTTTCATGGAAGTAACGCAACTGAATTTTCATTGCTTTAAGGTTTTATAGAGCATACTACAGAGATCAACATTTTATTATAGTTGCAAAGATCCATTTTTGAAAATGTGTGAACACCATATGGCCCATTGTCAAGAAAAGTCTAAATTTGATACAAGAGCTAAATACAGAAAGCATTTCAGTAAATCAAACCAGCGTTGTTTCTCTAAATGGTACAGAAAAGAGGGCAACCAGCACAGACAAATGACAATGAAAGTTTCCTGAAGACAGCAGACTTTTTAGGTCCTGTTTTCCCACTAATCAGAGAAGCTGTGGCTGAATAATCCTAAGTGAGAGTAAACATAAAACTTTCTGGTACTGCAAGTCCTGTTTCATAAAAATAAACTTGGGATAATTCCTCGTGTAGATGAGACTGGATATATGCTAAAGATGTACCAACTCTAAGAGACACAAAACGGAGTGTTATTAATAATGCATTCAGGAGGCAGATATTTTTGACACTGCTTGTTGTCAGTTAAACTTACACTAACTCTCTGATTTACATACTTTCTGAACAGTGGTATTTAGAAACACAATCAAGGTTATTTGTGTAAACCTATTGAAGCTATGGTAATAAATCCTGTAGTCTTGATTTTCAAAATGGTAGTTAACATAAATATAGTGCTATAGGCAGCTACGTTAGATAAAAATATTATAGGCATAGGTCAGAGTTACACCTTCAAAGGAGCCAGTGCAGAAGACCAGGTGCTTTGCAACTGTGGGAGGGCAGACACTTCCAGACCACAAGACAAAAGATAAATCAAGTGCACCCACACACTTCCTTAAGATAAACATTAGGGACTGATATTCTAAATAGGTGGGATTCACTTTGAGGAAGCCAGAAGGAGTCGTTAACCAAACCCCCTATAGGAAAAGGCCCTATTCTGTATTCATGCCTGCGTACTAGGTGACTCACTTCCCCACTTGTCCCTGATTTAATCAACTTTCCTTGAGCAATTGCTATTATTGGTTGACCATGATTCTGTCCCACCTCATGCCCACCTTGCAAGTTCCCATTTTTCTCCACCTCTGACCTACCTCACCTTGTGGTTTTTCTCTATAAAAACCCTAGGAAGGACAGGGTGCTCAGCAATCCACTCAGAACCCCTTCTGTCTCTCTCTTGAACATGAACTTTCTTTCAATAAATATATTCTGCTCTTTACCTCCACTGTCCTTAAAATTCATTCTTCAATTTTAGACAATAGGAACTCATACTGGACATCTAGCAGGTTGGGAGTTTCTTTCCCCTATATCAATAAGTGATCAACTTAGGATGGTAAAATATGTGATTTCTTTAAATTAATAGACCTTATATAAAGTAAATTCAGTAATTCTTACTTGAAACTTTTATTGATATAATTTATTCAAGCATAAGAAATAATACAGACAGATCTCTTGTATACTTTCCTGGCATCCCCAGTGGTAACATTTTACAAAACTACACTTACTATCACAATGAGAATTGTAACATCTATATAATGCATCAATCTTAGTCAGATTTCACCAGTCATAATTATATTCATTTACATGTAGGTACTAATTTCTCCATTATTTTATCATCTGTGTAGATTCAATTTTCATCATTTTCCTTAATTTTTAGACCAAATGAATCTGTCATTAGAACACATATTGATTTGCCATTTTTTGAACATTCATTTAATATCAACTTTTCATCATCTTGTTTTTCATATTTCATAAATATCAAACTTATGGTACAAGTAACATTACATTTTTCGGAAGCTGTATACATTTGTATCACCAAAGAGTACATACATACTTGGTTAACTTAGGTAAAACTGATTTCCATTTCTTAAAAGTTTGCTAGAAAGTTGAATAATAAAATGTTATGAGTGTTAGGTTAAAAACTGAAGAATTTGAAATGCTGCCCTACTTGCAATCAACAAATTGACTTGGGATGGATGGAGCAGCAGGCCACTGAATAGAGATAACACCTCGTCGAAAGTGTCTGTTGGTTGTTTTGTATATCTACCCTCTGTCCACTGCATGTGTGTGCATCGGCGAGAGGAGGGGTGAAAACAATAGCCAGAGATTTTACTGAAATACACCAAAAGCTTTTTGAGGAAAAGTAGTAAGTCTCCAGGTTTTTTTTCTGCACTCTAGAGTGTAAACCAATGGCTCTAATGGAGAGAGAATATTCTTTCAGGGGAGTGTACCACAGACAGATTAGGCTCACAACCTCCCAAATGAGTGGACAGTGAAGGTTTAAATAAAAGAGACACGTTGTATGACTTTAGGGCTCCAGAGGATCAAAACCCTCTAGCATAATTCGAAATTTTTTGGGGGGTGAGACAAAGAACTTTTCTGAGCCACCCATATGTATTTGATTTTCAAAGAAAGGAAGAGAATACTGAGGAAATGGTAGGAAACTGAGCAGGACCTTGGAAGTCAGTACAAAGACTTCCCCAAGTAGTAAATTATGCTAATTAGGAGAACTAGTTTATCTCCAGGTTGACATTAGTGGCAGGAGTCAGACTTCTGTCACTAGGCTTTATCTAGTTAGTTGGGATAGAAGCCAGGCATCCTCAGCTGAGGCCTGTCTTTTGAGGAGTGGGCATAACAGGCCACTATAGACCTAGAATGAGACCATGATTCATAGGGGTTCACCTACTGTGATCCACCACCCACCCTCCAAGCAAGGGGCTAGGCCTGGGACAGACTCACAAGTAAACCTAGAAAGCCAATGGTTAATTTTAAATACTGCTTAGAGCCACTTCATAGTGTTCTCCATCAGAAAAGCACTACTGTTAATCTCCAAAACAAATTTTCCACTGAACCATCATTTTTAATAGATTTTTCAGTAATCTTTGTCCAGTAAGCTTCACCTTTGTTTAAACATAAAAATATTTATTGTCTGTGTTTCCCAAATGCAACATTCTTTCTTCTGGGTAGGACAAGTAGACAAATCAGGCTGGGACTGCAACAAAATCTAATACCATCAAGGACTGAATGAACGTGAGAATAGATTCTGGAAAAAGAATAACAAATGCCCTGTTATAATCTATTCACTCATCTTATCTGGACCAGTTCATTGCATATGTGAAGGCTGATAGTTAAATTGAGTTATAGCAAGAAAATATGAAAATATAATGAGCAATTTGCCTGGAGAACAGAAGACTGAAAAATACAGGACAGCCCTCTCATGAATGCATTCTGCCTGTTTTGTATGTAAATGATTATAGAAAATTTACATATAGAGAACTGAATAATTAATGTCTGAAATGAAAAAAATCAATCCAAAACCAAGGATTGTTTTTCATTTGGAAGATAGTTTATTCAGTAGATACTTATTAAATATCTGCAATTACTTAAAATTTTTCATAAATTACAGTATGATACCATGTTTAAGTATGCCCAATTTAGGCTGTTCTTTTGAATAATTCTTAGACAGGTTTCCAGAGTTCAAGTAAACAATGATAACCAATGCTTTTTGAGTTCGAGTATTTGCTTTCTAGAAGTTCTTTTCTTAATATTCTTCATGTATGAATTCAATACACACAACTCTCACGTTAAGGTCTTTCTAGTTCCTGCTGGTTCTCTCTTTGCACATTCTGGAAAAAATTCTGTGTTCTTTCAGAAATCCTGAGCCTAATTTTGTGCATTACATCAGGATGTAAATACTTCTGTGCCTTAATGTTTGGCTTTTTTGAGCACATTTTGCAAATATGATGTTATGCAATACTGAGCAACTGGTGTCATAGAAATAGTTCGGCCTTTTTTGTAATTCTCAGTTCAGACATGATTTTCCCAGTGTCCAACCTACCTGCCAGCAGAGGCATTGTTCTCAACTCAGCACTGGTGCCCTAGGCAAACACAAGATGTTGTAAAACAGATGAGATGGAACAAGGAATCTTGCAAACACCTGGATGTCTGAAGACACAGAAGCATTCACACTGTATGCTTCCAGGGCTTTGTCCACTGAGGCACAAAACATTCAGAGTTTTGATCACTGTTTTTACTAAGATCTTCCTGCCTAATGTCCCTTACCTTTTTCAAACCCCATTAAAAAAGCCTGCTTCTCTTTGGTCTATACAGATAGTCTTTTTGCCCTCTGTCTGCCTGCCCTCAGGCAAAATAAATTCCATGCCATGTTGCCTTTATAAAAGGTTGGTGGTCTTGTCTGATCACTGCCTCACACCATTTCTTAAAATTTCCATAAGGAATCTCATACTGGATTTTAAAATTCAAGGCTAAAATTCTGTCAATTAGATTTTACCTGCTATAACTCTAAATTTGATTAAATTCTTTTTTCTCTCATGATCCTCAACTATGCTAAGCGACCTTCCTCATTACTTTAGGGCTGAGGCCCACAAGCCAGTAGCAGACCAGCATCTCAGGAAATTTGCCAACATTGACTTCATACACAAAATGGCATATCATGTATATTTTAATGAAATTCATTTTCTAATGTGACAGTCAAATTCAGGCTTTTGTTGAACAATTGTTTGATTCTAGTAAAGTCACCATGAAAAGCAGAACATATTTATCAGATCTCTTACATTCTATAGTATTTGTTTTATGAAGTTAGATGGTATCATATATATCATATGTATGTGCGTGCGTGCGTGTGTGTGTGTGTGTGTGTGTGTGTGACCTTTTTCTTTTCCAGTCAGTGATCAATTTTGCCTTGAAGTCTACTTTGCCTGAAAATAGGATGTCTACTTTGTTGTATTTTCTTTTAAATCTATGGCTTGTTTAATATTAACTTTACCTTTTATGCCTCCAGGCATAAAAAGATTTACCTATACACCATTGAATTTTGCTTTATAATTTATTCTGACAATCTGTGTCACTTGATTGAGGAACTGAGACATTGAGAACTGTTGCTGAAAATTGTGGACCAACCGTGTCACTGCATGGTTTTCCTGTTAGTAATTCCTTAGTTTTTCCTATTGCTTAATTGCTCATCTCACGTGCTATGACATCTTTATGTTCTTTGTCTAGGTTACACTGGAACACATTTTTTAGTACTGTTTGGTAAACATTAATTGGTTAAGGCTCTCATTGTCATGAAAGGTCTTAATTTCTCCATGAACACTGAGTTTTACAGCACGTATTAATTTGAATTTAAAGTTGTTTCCTCTTAGAACTTGAAGAACTTCTTTCCAGGTTCTTCTGCCTTTAAGGTTTCTGTTGAGAAATGTGCAGTATGTTTTTGTTTGTTTGTTTTCTTTTGGTCTTTTTGAGACAAGTTCTTGTTATGCAATTCAAGCTGGACTTGAGCTCACTTGGTAGCCCAGCTGGTCTCAAACTTGTGACAATCCTGCTTCAGCCTCTGGAGGGCTGGGATTACAGGTGTGCACCACTATGCCCATCTCTGCAGTAATTATTATAGATTTACTTACATAGGTAGTTTGTTGTTTTTTTCTAACAGCTTTTAAAGTCCTGTCCTTGTGTTGTACTTTTGACTGTGATGTGTTTTGGGGAAGTTCTTTTTTGATTCTGGCTATCTGAGGTTTTGCTTACCTGTATGTAGAATTACTCCCCCATCCTTGGAAATTTTCTGCTATAACTTTTGTAAATAATTATTATGTCATTCATGCCAGCTTGTACTTTATCTCTAATTTCAATTATTTCTAGCTTATACTTTGCATCATCTAGCATGTTTTGGGTCCATTTTATATAATTTTCTATTATTATTATAGCATCTCTGAGCATGTGGTCACCTGTATCAGCCCTACTTTCTAGTCTTTTCTAGAGCCCTCACAATGGTCATTTTGAATGCCCATACTTTTAATAGAATTTTATCTTTGGATATCTGTTTGGTACCTTTTCATGGACTGATTCCTTACTAAACTGGTCATTCTGGCTTGTACCATTTGGTTAGTTCATCCGGATTTTATTAGTGCCTTCTGTAAACTCACTGATTATTTTAAGTCCATTATCTTTTTTTATATCACATCTGAGCTCACCAAATACCTTATTCATCTATTTTTGATTTTATCATTTCATATACTTCCGCAATTTGGCTTATATTTCCTCCTCACACTGAATCAGCTTTAGGAGCTTTGAGAAGTGTTTTGCCCTTCTTTTTCATGTCTCTATTTGTATGTGTTTGTGAAAGTTAATGCACATGCCCTGAGGGTAAAAGATGAATTAGAGTGAAAAGACTGTTTCTAGTATGGAGATCTCTTTTGTTCTTGTCTTCTTGCCAGTGATCTGATTTTGACTTTGGTTGCATTTTGATATTTACCTAACTCTTTGATCTACTCAGTTTAATAGGATCAAACAAAATTGCTCTGTTCTGAGAATTCTAATTGGTTACATCAACATAAAGAAGTCCAACCATACAACAATCATGTGAACTTAATTTTATTTTTAGCAATGTCACCTTTTACCAGTGTCCCATATAGACTTAATTATACTACTACTAAGAGGTAGACTATGATGTGATGGAAGGAGGAAGAAAGAAGAGAGAAAGGAACGTTGTGTATTAGCAAGAAGAAAAGAAAATTAATGGGGGAAAAGCAGACAGAAGATGGGTCTCTATTGAATTATTTTTATAGCCGGAGTAAAGTGCTATTGTCAAGGAAGTTTGAGAGAATATTCATGGGAACAAGAGAAGAGACAAAGAAGCAAGGAAATGCAATTGGAGACTCGAGGGAATTGTGGAAGTATCAGAACCTGTTAATATTTTGACAGTTAACTTATGCTTGGGTTTTGTACACAAAATTTCTATAAGGATAACCTTGATTTAACTATGACTTAGACTACAACACTGTGGAATTACTATTTTTCTTTGCATATATGCAGGCATCTGCTCTATATATGCTAGATGAAAGAAGGAAAAGAAGACAGGGATAATACAGTATAAAAAAGAGAGGAAGGGGGAGATTAGATACAAAAATCAACCCTTCCAATGAAAAATCATATTATTACAAAAACACAAAATTATAGTGTCATCATGTTCCTATTCATATCACAGTTCAAGTGCTTCCTCCCATGTGCTCATATAAGGAGGCAAAGATGATCCCCTGAACCTGGGTTTCTATTGCTTCTCCACCCTCTTCTGAGCAATGCTATGTCCATAAGCTTCCTTTGCTTCTCATCTTTCCCAGTCCACAGAATGTTCTGTTACTGCAGGTCTCTGAGCTAGTCCCTTCCTATGACTTGCCCCATTGCCTGCCTGTTGGAGAGAAAGGTTGTCAGCTGGATGGCCCACTGAGCTCACACACCCTGCTGCCAACATCTCTCTGGGCACGACCAACTTTGGCCTCTCCCTATGTCTTAAGACCTGACCCCCTTAGTTAATGCAAAGGAAGGAGAATGTTGTGGGATTGGCTCAATATCCAGTTTTCCACTGATTTCCACCAGGGCCTGCTCAATTCCCATTCCCTTCCCTTTGTAACCAACTGTTTCTGTAGTCTTGCTCCATAAGCCTTCTGTCGAGAGTGTTGCTGAACACTTTCTGGCCAGGGCCCCAGTTTCCCAATCTGTCCTTTTAGTACCTCTCCATTGCCTCTCTCCAAAGCTTAAGTATCCAACCCGTGGTCCTGGTGAAGCCTCAGGTGTGGCAGCACCTGTGTGAGCATCTGATGGCCGGCAAGGGGTAGCAAGCAGGAAGTTCCACGTACGCAACACTTCCAGTGTTGGGGCCTATTCTGCCTCATTTCCCCAGGGTCATCACAGAGGTTGCCTGGTTAGGCAATCCCCAAGCTGCAGTCTTCTCAGTGATCACCTCCCTGTCTCTCTAACCAGGATGTCATAGTTTATGGCAGTGGCCGCCAAGCCTCATGAATTATGGACTCGACCGAATTTAGCATTTGTGATTGGTTCATTGTTTAGCACTCAGATTGGTGGTGTAAGTGTTTCACCCACCTAGGGGCAGAGTCAGCATACTATGGAATAACAGGAGGAAGTTGTGCCTCTCTCTTGATAGCTCACACCTTACAGCTGCCATGAAAGGCTGCCCCGCCATACCATGCTGCTTTGGAGTCAACTAAGGACTGAAACCTCCAAAAACTGTAAGAAATAAACCTTTCCTCCCTTCATTTTGGGTGTCGGATATTTTATTCCAACAATAAGTAAAAAGTAACTACAACAGAATTTGGTGCCGGAGGAGTGGGGTCGTTGTTGTGACTATACCTGACCATGTGGTTAGAGATCCTTTGGAAATGGCTTGTGGGCAGGGATTGGAAAGGTTCAGAGATGTCACCTGAATGCACAGAGTTGGATCAGTTTAGGCTGTTCTGTAGAGGAGATTCTGGTCAGCCCTCAGGAGACCAGAAGACGGATTAAAACCTGATGGTAAAGACCAGGCTTGGGAGGTTTCAGCTGGGAAGAAGGACTGCACTGGTTGTTGGACTCCAGACAATGTGTGTAATGCTTGGCAGAAAGTTTGTCTACATTTTGCTCATGTCTAGAAACTTTGTCTGAGACTGAGAATATGGGCAGAGGACTGATTAATCTGGCAAAAGAAATTTCAAGGCAGTCTAATGTTGAGGCAGTGGCATGGCTATTGGGGGCTTTTAGCTAGATTTATATTGCAAATCATGAGTAAAAAACCCAGTAGGTTAATTTAAAATGCTGTGAGTTTGGCCAGAAGGAAAATGCCAGTAAAGCTGTGGATTATAAAGATACAGCTGAGACTTTGATTGCTGAGAAGAAACAGAGAAATAAGAAAGATGACCAGGGAGCATCCCAGAAGCAGCAGGTCTCCATCTTTGCAGCTCAAAATTGCAAAAGTGAAAGATTTTGCTCAGAGGAGAAAGCTGCAGAGCACCATGCTCCAGGAGGTCACATGAGGTTCCAAAATGACAGCAGCTGCACAGGTTCTAGAATGGCAGTGACATAGAGAAGCTTCTCCTCCCAATCAGGTTAACAAAGCCCAGCTATCCAGGCACTGGACCCCCTACAGCCAAGAGTGTGAAAAGCCTGGCTACTCCTGCAGCTGGCAGCAAACCTTGGTGGCATCCACATGGTGCCAATTTTAGGTGCAAGGAAAATGCACAGATTCTGAGGGTGAGATAGCTTTCACCTCGATTGCAAAAGATCTGGGAGGCCAAGAAATGTGTCCCTGAGAGGGCAATATGTAAAGATGTAAGGGTGAAGCCAAAGGTGCAGTGGAGACCCCAGAAGTTTAGAAAAGCCAGAAATGTGGATCATCCTAGGAAAGCTGCAAAAATGGAGCAGAGAAGGCTTAAGAGAAAAGTTACAGGAGCTGAAAGTCCTGGAAGCCAAGTAAGGGTGGAATCCCCCAAGGCTTTTGGAGCTCTCAACCAGATTGCTTCAAATGCTGAGCAGGGAACTCAAGGATTTAATGTTTGCCCTGCTGGATGTTGGACTTGCTTTGTTTCCACTGCTTTGTATTCCGTTTGCAACTTTTGGAATAGTAATGCTTATCTTGTGCCTTTGTACTTTGGAAATGTTTACCTTTGTTTCATTTGTACAGGAAGTTACAGTTAAGAGCTTGCCATAGATCTCAGAGGAGAACTGGGACTCAGAGGAGAACTGGGGCTCAGAGGAAAACTGGGCCTTGAAATTTTCAGCAATGCTCAACCTGTTAGGACTTTGGCAAGTCTTGGAGATGGACTAAATGTCTTTTGTATAAAAGATGCGCATGAGTCTTTGG
The DNA here is from genome assembly GCA_004027455.1 of Hydrochoerus hydrochaeris. NCBI lineage: Eukaryota > Metazoa > Chordata > Mammalia > Rodentia > Hydrochaeridae > Hydrochoerus > Hydrochoerus hydrochaeris. The sequence goes on from PVLA01001051.1 coordinate 88,140, forward strand.
GGATTAGGGGTGGAATGTCATGGTTTATGGCAGTGGCCCCCAAGCCTCATGAATTATGGACCCGACCAAATCTAGCATTTGTGATTGGTTCATTGTCCCTAGGATTGAGGGGTGAGTGCTACAACTGCCTAGGGGTGGAGCCAGTATACTGTGGAATGGCAGGAAGAAGGTGTTTCTCTTTCTCTTGCTGGTTTCCACCTTGCTGTTTGCAGCTGCCGTGAACTGTAGCCCCTCCATGCCACCCTGCCTTGGAGCCAACTGAACATGGACTGAAACCTCCAAGAACTGTAAGAAATAAACCTTTCATTCCCTGACTTTGGGCATCAGGTATTTTGTCTCAGCAACGAGAGAAAAGTAACTAAGACACAGGATCATGGGCCTGCCTTCAACTTCTCCGAGGTCTCATTGTTCTCTTAAACACGGCTCAGAGGCTTCAAGTTTCTCTGATGTTCTGAGCTGGGAATGTCTCACTCACTGTGTTCTTCACAGTGGATGAGGCTAAAGGGATAGGAGCCTTTTCCAATGCCCTGGTCAACACCGAGGTGTTACATACAACTTTTAAGATGTCACTTTATTTAATAAAGGAAAGACCTAATACAGAAATGAGTGCAAAAGATGTTAAGAAAGAAGAAAATATATTGACTAATAATAAGTGGGAAAAGTGACTGCACCAATAAATAATGTTGCTAGCAAGTAAATATTGATTCTCCACATCAGGTAATTCTCTGCTTACCAGATAAGTCTTTCAGGTATGCAATTCATTCTTGTTCCTGTGCATTTTGAGTCAGTGTTTTACTTTGATAAAGAATATTTTCTTCTTGACTACAAGGAATCTTGGAAATTCTGACATAATCCACTGTCATGGCCCAACAACTATCACAACTATCTTGGTGATGCCTGTAACTTTTTGCATAACAGTAGTTTAGAAAACCTGACACCACTTTTATCTTAGGCTCTGACTCTGCTCTTCTTTGTTGAAAATTATTTTAGGCTTGTAGATACCAAATGCATCAGATAAGCTCCAGGATGAAATAAAACAATGTGTGGAGGGAAAGCGCCTACTTGCTGTGCTAATTGTGACTTTAGCCCTTGGCATTAAAATAGGGGAAAATGACATTATTTGCTCACAGGAGATTCACAGGAGATTTTACCTGTTTCTCCTGGAATATACTACAGAGAGAAAGGACATGGACAAACCTCCATGGCCATCAGAAAATACATAATTTTGGAAAATTTTATATTAATGATGTTTTATCTGAACAAAGTGAATCTCATAAATACTAAAGTTCAGTCTAATGTAACATTTCCTCTCCCATAGATCTTTGAACACAAACTCCCAAGTAAGAATTCCCTTCTCCCTAACTTTTATGTATCTAGTGGCCACTATTTAATTCTAGTCTTCTATGAGATCTACTCTAGTTTCCACAAATGAGTGAAAAGATGTAGAATTTCTGAGTTTCGTTTATTTCACATATCATAAATGACCTCTATTTTTACCTCTGTTGCTGTAAAGAACAAGATATTTTTCTCTTTTTTTGTGGCCAAATTTTATATATATAGATATATGTATATATATGTCTATATATACATATATACACGCACACATATACATACATATATGGAGAGAGAAAGAGAAAGAGACAGAGACAGAGAAACTACCAATAGACCTCCATATTAATTCTATATGTATCTTAGCTTTGTGAAGAATGGTGTAATAAATATCATGTAGATATTTTTGGTACAATGATTTCATCTCCTTTGGATGCATAATCTGTAGAGGGGGTGCTGGATCATATGGTAGTTCTATTTTTAGTTTTTAAAGGCATATCCATACTAATTTCCATAATGACTGTACTAATTTACATTTGCACTAGAATAGTATTTTGAAAAGGCAAAATTCAAAAGAACCACCACGGAGATTTGGCTGTTCAATAAGACAGGAACATTTGAGCCTGAGGAATAATACTTGGTAACCCACTAATCTCAGAAACAATAAAATAGTGTAAAATAAGCACATATTAATATCACATAATTGTAAGACATTTTGATTCTCATTACAATAAAGGGTATAAAGTCAACACAAAGCAGAGGAACATTTGGGGGTGAGACATGAACTCTCTGACTTGTGGGCAGCTTATAGAGAATGTGATCTTAGTACAAACAAACTAAATGTTCTGTGACCATTATATCATTTTAGCAGAGAAAACATTAAATGATGGCTTTTAATTACTATAACATTTAGCAGTAAAAGATTCAAAGTCTTCCTGGTACAGAGTCTAATGAATAAAAACTTAAAATTGGTAAATTTTATGAAAAATATTGACAGATTTCCTTACTTCTTTTCATATTAATTGTATGTAGCAATAAAATATAATGAGTAAGTTTGCTTGGTGCAAGTGCTCTATAACTTGTTATATCTATTCGAGTTTTATTTTGCACTGTCTCCTCTCATTTTCTGCACTGCCTAGACACGCTAGGAAAAAGCCCGTGGGTCACTTTGAAAGCAGTTCTAAGGGGGGAATTCAGTGCAATCCGTGCAAAAGTCAATGAATCAAAGAGCTGCTTCTTTAAAAAAGCAAACAAAATAGAAAAGCAAGACTCACGAAGACAGAGAAAAGACTCACATAAATGCAACTAGAAATGATGAGATGAAATCATAAAAGACATTGTTGAAACCCAGAACATACTGGTAACTACTTCAAAAATCATATTCCAAAAAATTATCAAACTTTGAAAAATGGAAAGATTCCGAGATACGTACAAACTACCAAAACTAACCCAAGAAACAAGACAAGGATGTTCACTGCCATTTCTGCCATTCAGTATAGTCCTTGAAATATTAGCTAGAGAGATTAGGAAGAGAAAGGAAGAAAGGGGACACATATAGGAAAGGAATAACTCATATTATCATTTAGATGTCATTATACTCTACAGAGGAGATCCAAAGAATTCCATCAAAATACTCTAAAACTAATAAACAACTTTACTAAAGTAACAGGATACAAGATCAACACACAAAAATCGCTACCATTTGTGTACACCAACAATGAATAGGATGAGAAGGAAATTATGAAACCAACACCGCTCACATTAGCTTCAAGAAAAATGACATTTCTAGGAATTAACCTAACCAAGACAATGGAAAAACTCTCCAAAGAAAAGTACTCTGAAGAAGATTGAAGAGGACATCAGAAAATGGAACGATGTCCCTTGCTCCTGGATAGGCAGAACCACTACTGTCAAAAGGACCATACTTACAAAACTGTTACACATATTCAGTGCAGTCCCAATCAAAATGCCCACAGCATTCTACCAACCTAGAGAAAAGAATCATAAATTCACAAAATTCATATAGAACCAGAAGAGACCCCAAATGGCAAAAGCAATTTTGGGCAATAAGAGCAAAGCAGGCTGCATAGCAATACCAGACTTGAACTTATACTACAGAGCAGTAGTGATCAATCACCATGGTACCAGAACAAAAACACAGCTGTGGAACAGACCGAGGATGCATAAACCTCTCCAGACATACCCAGGTGTTTGATTTTTGACAAAGAGGCCAAAAGCCTGTGTGGAGGAAAGTCAGCCCACTGAACAAGTGGTGAAGGAAAGCACTGTTTGCAGAAGAGCGAAGCGGGACCTTTATTTCTTACCATATAATAAATTAAAATGAAATGAGATCAAAGGTCTAAACATTAAAACAAAACATTAAACCTTCTGGGTGATAAAATAGGTAAAACAGTTGATATAAATGTAGCAAAGGATATTGTCTAAACAGAAACTCACACAAGAAATAACAGCAAGATTCAAGAAATGGAATTATAGCACTCTTCTGTTCAGCAAAAGAACCAACCAATAGGGTAAAGAGACAACCCACAGAATGGTAAAAACATTTTGCCAGCTCCCCTTCAGATAGAGAGCTAATATCCAGGATATACAGAGAACTCAAATAACTAAGCCACCTAAAATTAAAGACCCAGTGAAAAATGGGATAGAGAAATGAACAGACACTTGAAAGGAACAAATACAAATGCTCAGCATATACATGAAAATGTGTTCAATATTTCTGGCCATTAGAGAAATACAAATTTAAACAATACTTAGATTCCATCTTAATTTGGAAAGAGTGATAATCAGTAGGAAATCCAGCAATAACATGCAGGTATAGCTGTGGGGAAAAAGGAAGCCTCCTGCATTGTTGGTGGGAGTACAAACTAGTACAACCATTATGGAAAATCTATATGGAAATTTCTCAAAGAAATGAAATTAGAAATTCCATATGACCCAGCTATCCCTCTGCTAAGTATCTTCCCCAAAAAGTTTAAATCATCATAGTATAGCTATTTGCACACCAATGTTCATAGCAGCACAATTTGTAATACCTAAATACTGGAAGCAGCATGTACAACCATCAGCAGATGAATGGATAAACCAAGTGTAGCATATAATGGAATAGTACTCAGCTCTAAAGAAGGACAAATTTGAGGAAAACAGATGTGCTTGAAAAATATAATATTGAGTGAAATAAATCAGACACACAAGTTGTTCTGCCTATCCAGGAGCAAGGGACACCTTTCCATTTTCTGATGTCCTCTTCAATCTTCTTCAGAGTACTTTTCTTTGGAGAGTTTTTCCATTGTCTTGGTTAGGTTAATTCCTAGAAATGGTATCTCTCTTTTGAGTGAAGCAAAGTATAAATAAATAAAATTATAAAGAGTGAAGAGAGAGGAACAAGGAAACACAGGTCTTGTCCAACAGAGAAGTGTTCTAAAGGAACAAGGATGAGGGGAGAACAGGAAGAGGAAATGAGGAGAATAAAAAAGTAGCAGGTACAGTATCCTAATAACTCCAATGAATTACACATTATATGCCAGAGCAAGAGCTAAGACAAATAATATCAACAACTAAAAACAAGGTGATAAGGGAATCAGAGGAGGCGGGGGAAGAGGAGAGGAATAGGAAGTGTATTAGAAAAAGGAACAAAAAGTACATGCATGGAATCACTCTCCAAGATGGCTGTAAACTGTATGAGTTGTTACTAAAAAAAAATACAATTAATAAAAAGGCATACATGGGATTGATTTATTCTTTCACCAGGCTGTAAATCCCATGATGCCAAGGACCATTTATTGCCCACAGTTATAGCAGCAAGTACTTGATAAACTAGAATATCATAATTTTTCAACTTTTTATTAAATAAACAGATATTGTGTCAAGTGAAATTTACATAGGACAGGAAACCATGGAGCCTTTGGAAGTGCCCATGGGAGGGACCGTATCTTTTCCCTGCTTTATTTCTTACATAGTCCTTTAAGCAGAAATCTGACCCAAAGCAGCAAGGGAAGGAGTGATGAGGGCTGCAGATGGGCATTGCTGTCAGTTTAAGTTAAAACAGTGGTCAGCTGCCCTCCAATCTGGGTTTTCCCATTTGTAAAATCGCTTTCAGTTTGTCTTTGAAGGATCTTTGAAATTTTCCTACATTGATGAAATTAGAAGGGAAAGGCTTTCGATGCATTTTTCAAAGTTGTATAGAATATCCAATTTGATAGAAAAGGGTAATTTCTGAGTAGAGCTAGAGAAATCCTAGAAATTGACCACTTACTTGTAGATGAATTAGACAAAGCAACAACAGAGCTCATATAACAGGAGTAGAAAAATTTTGCATAACCATTTTGCAACAAGAAAAAGAATTGAACCCAGGCAAGATAGGGTCAAGATCAGGGAAATCATTCAAAGGGGCTTAAACAATATAAACTCTATATGCCAAAACAAACACAATGATACATACAAAAACCAAATCCGTATTTAAAAAATTGAGTTAAGGACACTTAGAAATAAGATGATGGTGCCTAGATGGTGATTTATTTTTTCTTTTGTTATGGTGCGATGCCTTAGAGTTTAGACAGTACACTGCAGAATAAGGTTCAAGTGTCACATTTAAATATATAACATATTTTGTATATCACACACACACACACACACACACACACACACACAGCCCTGTGGGTGGACTCCTGCTTGTCCTGTAGTCCTGAAATAAGCCTGACTACTCCCCTTGGGTATCCAGCTGTGACAGCAGCCTTAGGAAGCAATGGGTTCCTGGGGAGCCCGAGCTGCTGTAACACTCACAGGATGAGCCCAGGTTCCTCTAAGCGTTGTGACCATATACATTTCACCTTAGGTAGTTAAACAATAATGAATCAAAATATATTCGTTCTAGTAACTTTACAATTCTAGGCAGGACTCCAAGTCAATACCTGGTTCCTGGTGACATTTGACCTACAAGGTAACTTTCTTCCTTCAACAATGTTCTCTTTCCTCATCTCAAAAGAAAAGAGTTTTTACAAAGATCAAGAATTTTTGTGGAGTGAAACAACTCTACTGCAATGCAGGGAGAGCTATTTGATATTTCTGTGGAAACTAGGACATTGCTGTCCTAGTTAGTAAATGTCAGAGAAGAAAACAATGCTCAAATGTTTGGCATTATCCTGTCTGGACTGAAGGGGTACAATCAGTTGATAGATGATTTTCTGTCCCCTCTAGCTTTGTGATTTTGTGAAACTGTAAATCAAAGTGTGGTTTTCTCAGTGAACTTGGGAAGGATAAAACTGTGCCTGCACACCGGTGTGGTGTGTGGATAAAGGTGTACCTGTGTGTGCGTGTGTCTGTGCTGCTTTTCTCTTTTGCAAACAAGCAGTGGAAGACTATTGTGATTTGCCTGTTAGCAGTGCTCTCCTGTCCAAATGTACCGACGATCACTGAGAGGTAAGACAAAGCTTTAGCGTATACTAATTTCATCTTCCCTTAATTAGAGTACCTTGCTGTCAATGGCTCCTGATTCTTAATGTTATCATGTAATGAATGGGTAGATGATAGAGAAAAGATGAAAAGAAACTGACAGCAAAAGAAAGTAAAAGCAAGGAAACTTCCCTAATTTTGTCATTTCTTCACGGAGCTTCAATAGCAGAGTGGAACAAAAAATATAGACCTCAGAGTATCCCTAGAGAACTGAACTACTTTGCACAGGTACATGTACACTCTCACACCCACATATGCACACACAATCATGGCAATTGGAGGAGTTAACTAGGAATAAAATGTTTCCCACACCAACTTTTGCTGATCTCCATAATCAACTAGTGAGTTAACTAGTTGTCATACTAGTTATCATACTGTGAGTACATCTTTGCCTTCATCTTCAGATTTTCTTCTTTCAGTATCCTGACACCAGGTGATTTCCAAATTAAATAAGATTATCTACAGGCTAAAAGAGTTAAAGCAACATGTAAAAAAATTTTTAGAAATAATTGAAATATTGTGACTGGCCCTTAACCAATTCTGCTCTACCACATTTTATATTATTCAGTGAAAAAGAATACATATCACACAGTAATAGTCTTACTGCAACACCTCAAATACTGTACAACAAAATTTTGAAAATAATCATCTATGATGGCACATTTAAAAAGAACAGAACCATACTTCTATGAAACTGTATATCTCACCTTTAAAAAAAAATACTAGTTATACCTTAATTCCAGCCAATTTTTTTTGAGAGATCAAATTGCTCAGCCCTTTAGCAGCTGTCTCCATCTCTGTAAGTGAAGCAACTAAAACTATTTATGCATCAAAGAACATTATCAAGGAAAACGATAAGCTAAAAAATAAAAACACACTTGCACACCATTTATATGATAAAAACCTAGTATTCAAAAAATATGAAGAACTCCTGTAACTCAAAACTAAAATAATTTTTAAAATGGGACAGGATTTGAAAAGATATTTCTGTAATTAAAATATATGAGTGCCTAACAAGCACAGGGAAGGCACTCAGTATCAGTCATTAGAGAGGCTGGGTTAGTTATAGTAAAAATAAAATGAAAATTATCATTGATGAGGATGTGGACCAATTGGAATCCTCATGATCCAGTAATTCTGCTTCTCATTATATAGCTAAATAATTAAGACAAAGTCTTCAAAAAAATCTGTACATAAAACTCTATTAGTAGCATTCTTAAAAGCTGTCAAAAGAGAGAAGCAATTTGAATATACATCCATGGGCAAAGGGATAAACAAAACGTGATGCCCACCCATGGGAGAACATTATTTAGCTGTAAAAAGGGAACAAGATATTGGTATATGGCACATCAAAAATGTGTGTCAGGAGCATCATGTTAAATGAGAGGGGAACCAGATATGAAAGATTACATGTCATCTAATTCTACTCATGTGACAAAGTCAGACTATGTGAATCCATACAAATATATTGGTGGTTACCAAGAGACAGGGAAAGTGATGGGGAGGAATGGACAGTGGCTGCTTGATGGGTAAAGAGATTTCTTTTGAGTGGTGAAAATGTTTGCAAGGTTAGTCAATACGATGGCTGCACAGAATTGTGCATGTATTTAGTGCCAACAAATTGTCTGCTTAAAATGGTTAATTTGATGTTAATTTTAAAAATGGTAGGGCTGACATAATTTTTTCCACTGATTACTGATATATGACCATGTAGTTTAGACATTCCTTGCATCATGGGTAACCATGAAAGACAGTGCTATCTCACCTGGAAGACAACTACATCCCTTTTTGGCCAGCATCTCTCTGCTGACTCTCTTGAGAAAGCAGAGAGCCCTCATGGGAAAATCCTAGTCTCCCAGGATGCGGTTGAGCTGCTGATACAGCACATACCTTTCTGGGGCTTCCTGTTTTTCAATAAACTCCTTACAAGTGAGACCATTGTGTTAGTCAGCTATTACTTAGAGCATTCTCATTGCGCCTTTGTACTATTTCATTTCCCTGATTTTCACCGATCGCTCTCAGTATTCTTGGTAAGACAAAAATAATCAAGCCAGGCCTCTCTTCTATCTAACCTCTGTTTAGATCAATCAGATCACTTCTTCCCACTGAACCCATGTACATTCTTCTTACAGATATTTCCAATCCTTTGCCCAAGTCTAATCTTCTATGTCTAGCTCAATGGTTTTCAAACACAGAAGTATGGTCCACCCCAGAACTCCTGACCCAGCAGTTCTAGGTGGTGTTCAATAATTTGAATTAACAAATTTTCAGGTATTTCAAATGTTACTCAATTCAAGGAAAGGGTAGACATCTCGTATTTATCTGGTGCTTTCCTCTCCACTTTTAAAGTACAATTATCTTAAGCCTTTGCATTGAATATTGTTATACATTGAATATTGTTATAATTTTCTACCTACATTGAATATTGTTATAATTTTCTTTTAATCATTAAATGTGAGTTAAGAACTTAATGAGAAAAATACTTTTTTTATGTTTACTTATATTTCTGTTCATTCCACAGTTTATTTATTTTTCTAAGATTTCAAGCTACTTCTTTGGTCTTTCCCTTTACGGTTAGTGAACTTCTTTTAGCTGTTTTAAACTATAGGTCTGCTAGTGACAAATTCACTACCTTTTCTTTTATCTGAGAATTCCTTTATCTTCACTACAGACCTGAAGGGGGAAAAAAATTTAGCTACAGAATCAGTGTTTAATAGTTGTCTTTATCAGAACTTCCAAAATTATGCACTTCTTCCTGGGCTCCACAGTTTGAATTAGGAAGACGGCCACTGCTGGTATTTCTGTTTGCTTTTTTCTGAACACTTTGAAAACTTTTTGTTTGTCTGCAGTTTTCAGAAACTTAATTATACTGCATCTTAGAGTGCATATTAGTTTATCCTTTTGGGAGTTACTGGAAAGTTTATTTCTTTGGCTAGATTTGGGGTATTTCTATGGGCCAGGACTTCAGAGATTTTTCGGTTCTTATTGTTCAGCTACTAGTATAGTAGTGTCAATAGTAACTAACTTCTTGGTCATTGGCCCAGGACACTGGAACCATGCATGTACTTGCTTTTCAGTCTACAGTATCTCTGCTGTTCAGATCAGGTAAATTATCCCTCACGTTCATCAGGTTTTTTGTTTCATCCACCGTCTACACACTTGAGCCTGTTCAGAGAGATTTTTATTTTGTTTTTCAGTCTTACAATTTCTACTTGATTATTTTTAATCACCTCTAGGTTTTTACAGAGATCCTTTATTGTTTTTCATTTTTAATTGAAATTTCACTTAGATACATTTTAAGAGGGATATTTCTAAACCTTCTCCAGAATATCTAATAGTGGGACTACCTTGGTATTTGTATCTATGGATTGTCATTTCTCATGTATGTTGTGATTTCTGGTTCATGGTACGATGAATGGATTTTGACTGTACCCAGGTATAGTGGAATCCTATTCAATTTTTTTTTCTTGTTGTCCCCACCACCACTCAGGTACAGCAGGCCCAGGTCTGTGTTCCTGGCCCAGGTCTAGAGGCAGCAGCGCAACACTTGTGGAGGGCTGGCTCCCGTGGACACCCGCATGCTTGGGGGAGCAGAAGTGAAGCTCTGTCCTTTGCACTTTCCATTTGCAGGTTGTTAGTCAGTGTCATCTCACTGCCTTGGAGTAGGATCGTGGCACTTAGACTCCAGGGGAGGGATGTGCAAGAAACCGAGTGGCAACCAGCTCGGCCTTAACCCCCGGCTTTGCCTATGGAGGCTGAATATGAGGAGAATCTGCTCCCCACAGTACTGCTGCCGAGGCAGGCAGGGATGGAGCTCTGGTCAGTGTTTCCTCTGCTTTGTTCAGTCTCACCCTTGGGGGGAGCAACACTGAGTTCACATCACACCCCATAGATTCTACTTCACTGGAGGGTCAAGCACCCTGGTTCTGTAAAAGGGAATGAAAGATAGCTCAGCCTCATGACCTGGAACACCAGCCCCTGTCTGATGGGAAAACCTCCCCCTCTTGATCACACTGAAACTTCAAGACTCGAAGGTATGTTTTCTGTCTCCATTATATATAAATATCACATTTTCTTCCTATCTAGGCTACTTGGAAGGTAAGAAGGAAAACCAGAAAATTCTTTTTTTTTTCTTCTAAAATTCTTAGTTCCCTAGCTATTTACTCATTTCTTTATATGTGTAGGGAGTTTTAGTTGTAGCAGGGAGAAACTAGAGGAATAGGGTTACTGTATCTTCACTGGAACAACATGATATGTTTTTGAAATAAAATTAAACCTAAATATTCCTCTCCAACTATTGCAAATAAAATGGAAGTTTTAAGCAAACTCTGGTATCAAAAAGGAAACAAGTCATTTAATAAGATGATTTATGAAATAACATGGTTATTGTAAACATATCATAAACCATCATGAAATGTATTTGCTTTGGAAGCAGTGATGAGATTTCTTCAGAAGCTGACAAGCTTGCCTGTTTTTGTTCACTTACTGGAAATCTTTTTTTTTTTTGGCTCAATCTTAACTATGTCTCCCTTTGAGGCCAAGTGGCTGTCAAACTGAGAAGATGAAAGGGAGTTTGATAAGGGAAAAAAGAAAACAAAACAAAAACCAAACTTTAAAAGCTTTCAGTGCCACAAGAAGCTTCACTTCCCTTGGGAGAATTTCCAGGAACAAATGAAAAACTAAGACTTCTAAAACTACACATTTCTGAAAATCCAAAGTATGTGGGGAAAGGCATGGGTGAGTTGGGCCTTTTCCCCAGGACACAGCCCTACCTAGAATCCTTATCCCTAGGAGTGTATAAGGGGACCTGGGTACATGCCCATGTGAGGTATGTGGTGATTTATTCCATGTCCTCCAGACCTGCTCACATATTCTGTGTGGGCACACACTTGGGGAACATGGACCAGAAAATCTGCTGTTGAGGCAGCTAGGGTGGCCCTGAAGGACCTTGCGGGAGGAAGAAGCAGAGACCAGGTAACGCGAGGGAATACGGTACATTGGAACACGGAGACCTTTTGCGCTGGCAGTTTTGCTCAGTTAGCAGCTGAAAAGTCCCCATGACTTGAACAGGTAGGCAGGCAACTTATTCCTATCTTATAAGCTGAATAATTTCTATTGTATAAATTATTTTAGAGTTGTATAAGATGCTTTCACTGTTCTCATTCAGACCTGCTGTTACAGAAACTTTGATGGAGAACTGACACTACCTTTAAAAATTCGCAGTTGCCTAAATTTGCACTATCACCTGGTCTTTGTCTACCCAGGAATGCGCCCTGGCGTTGACTAAGACTTCTCAGCGCTTCCCTTCGCCTCTGTGTAGTGTGTGCTTCTGTTCTCTCAAAGTAATAACCGTGACATTCGCAATACTGTCAAGCTGAGAAGAAGGAGGCCGTGTGGGGCCTCAGGTTTGGCAAAGCTTGTCTTTGTGCTTGCTCTTCATAATGCACCATGTGAAGTGTGTATTTTGTGCTCTTTCTGTCTGTGAGCGCTTGGGGATGGGCTGAGGGGGCTTATGTAATCTTCTGCTTGACTGCGTAGGAACCTGCAAAGCCAGATTCCTGTCTCAGCGCGTCAGCCTCTTCAGATCGACATTTCAGATGGCCACTGACATACTTCCGCTTTCCTTCCAAGGTTTGCTCAGGGATAAAAAAAGATTTGCCAGTTTTATTCCACTAAAAGCATTTCTCTGTCAAATTTGTTGGAGATGCAGACATTTATCATTTCTATTTAAACTAGTAGAAGTATAAATTACATTTGAAATTCCAAAGTAAGTTTTAGTTGGAACACAAATGCATTCTTGGCTTCTTCTCCCTAAGGAATTTCTAGCCACAGGAACCCAGGAATTTAGCGAAATCCTTGGAAAGGTGTGTGCTGGTAATATCTCCAAGGTCCACCAGAGGGTGCTAAGGAATTTTACATGGAGTATTGCTGCTCTAGCGGGAATTACTAGGAAACTTTCCATAAACATGGAGGTTCTGAAGCTGTTGAGGTTGGATTGCATCTAGTGAACTAAAAATTTAAAATGGAGTATTGATTTTTATAAAAATGTGATTGAAAGCTTAAAATGCACTTGTTTGGCACGGATGTCTGTCCTTTTCCTCCATCTACCTTCATTTGCAGGGTGGGGGATAAGGGTGAAGACGGAAGGAAAACTACTCAGACGCTTGCACACACACACACACACACACACACACACACACACACACACACAATGCTTTCTCCTCCCACGCTGCACTCACACTCGCCTCAAGATATTGATCAGAAATAAAATAAGATGCAGCATTAATTGCAAAATACATCTTGACATCCTGTTTCCATATCAGATTAAAAATTCATGTTTAGCTTGTAGTTTGTTGATGCATTAACTTCTTGTTATTATCAAAATTCAGTTTCAGTTGACTCCCCTTTCTGAGTGCAGGCATTGGGGAGGCTGTGCTGAGAAGGTATTGTGTGTTGTTTGCCTTATGCGCCTTTTCAAGAAAGCTTGTGTTCTGCTGGGCAAATATGCAACCTTTGGGATTTGTGTTTGTGTGGGTGCCAGGGAGAAACCTTTAGCCCTGCATCTGGGGCCTCTATTCCTGTGTGTGTTTACATAGCCAGGGTGGTGTTAAGCTTGCCAGTTTGTTTTATGATTCAAGTGTTTAAGGCAATAATTATTTGAGAAGTTAATTGGGGTTAATGGAGATGTTCTCTTAATGCATTATTGTCTAACCTAGAGTATTTCTTTTATTTATTTATTTAATCTATTTGATTTACTAATCTTAGCCCATGGCTTCTTGCTGCTCTTGGCTGGAAGAGTATGCTCCAGATTTTAGGATTTCTGTCTCCTCTGACTAGTTTGTGTGCTCACCAAAATAAGGATTTGTTTCTTCAAAATGCCTTTTTTGATGACTAAGCTTATCATCTTTACTACATAATATAATCAAACATCATCTAAGATCAATTGTGAAGACAAATCCAGAGGAATTGTTCCCCCAGAGACACAAAATGGGTTTAAATTCTTGATAGAAGTAAATGAAAAAAATCACTGTTTAAATATAAATAGACATTTAGAGGATCAAAGAAAATATGGAAAAATTCAAGACTGCCTTTGAAATCAAATCGCTTCACAAATCTGTAAATTCTTGTTTCACAGTAAAGGAAATGAAGCCACAAAGTCATAAAAGATGATATAGAGATGTAATTTACTCAAAATAGACCAGATCAAACTTCAATAACTGAACTGAAAGTCAAAGACTCTGATTTCTTGTCAATAAATTTGCAAATGAATGTTTGTCCATTTCATATGCAAATATAATATTTTACACTATCTAAGTTTTTTATTTCTCAAGGTAAACTGCTTTTAAAAGTTGATTAATAAACTATCAGATGTAGTAAAAATAAAACGATTTTCTGTTTTCCTTCCTTCAAATCTCTAGTAAGTGAACACCAATAATCAAGGCAGATAAATATCTAAAAAAAGCATGAGTTCTGCAAGGCAATAAAAATAATAGGCAGTGATTCATAGTCAGGAAAAGTAAATATAACATTTCTATTGGAAAAGATGTCAATAGATTGGCCCAAAACGTCCTTACCAGGATCATAGTAGGAAATGTCAGTCATCATATCACCCCAAACCTGTCACTGCATGGCTCATTGTGTTCATGTCAATTTTGCCATGTATAGCAAGATATAAAGCAATCATAAAATCTCATAAAACCCAGTCTAAGCCCTCTCCCACCAGCCACTCCAAGTCTGCCCTTCTGTTATTCTCTGGCCAACCCAGGCCTCTCTCATGTCCTGTCATCAAACCCTTCCTCAGGGCCCTGTTCTTTAGGGGACTCATTCCTAACTCATAAATGCTGGATCATATTTACTGTGTTGTGTCTCTTTTGGGCAGCACCATCATTATCTACATTTTTACTTAATTTCCCAAAATTACTGTATGCATTTCTGTAGCAACATTTTTTCCTGGATTTGTGAGTTTTTGTGTTGAAAAATCTGGGGCAGTTATTTCTTTAAAACTTCAAATTTCACAATAACTTAAACTTGGGGACACACATCTACTTTACCTCCTGAGCCAATTAAACTTTCATGTTTCATTAAAAATCTTTATTTCACAATTAAGTCTCATCCACTGAGGCAGGATGCAGCAGTAAAGAGATAATTTATTACTGAGAAAATTTGCTGTTAGAGATTGAAAGATTGAGGACGGGCAAGAGGTACAGTTCCTTATTTTTGGTCCAGACTTCCCTTTCTACCATGTTTTGAGTTCATGTTCCCTGATAAATAAAAAATATCTTAGCTGTAGTCAATTCATTTTCTTCATGAGATGATTAAATGGAATATTACTTACTAAATCATTAGAATAGTATTTTCACACAGTAATAATGTACAAACTATGACAAGTAATTACTAATTATAAAACTAAGCCTGAAGATGCCCAATAGGTAACTCTAAAAGCAGAATAAAACTAGGATAACTGTTCTCTCATTTTATATCCATCTCTTTTATTATCTTGAAACACTGCATCACTTCTCTGCTCATTTCTGCACATAGGCAGATTAATTCCTTAAGAAATCTCTAAAAACTAGTAAAATAAGGTTTATTGACCCTAAATTCACATATTGTATCTCTCCTTCCTTCAAGACTGAGGACAGCAAGACAAGAAAACAAGTATTTTCAGTATTTGTGAGGATACTCAGTGGCTGGCCTGTACAAGGTCCTGCCCTAGACCCCCTGGTAAGCTCTAGAAATTTCTAGTCATTGCCTTAAATTCACAGGCACCTGGGATTCCAGGAACAGTGGAGCTCACAACCAGGAAACTGATGATGACATCACCAGCCTCTCCCGAGCACACTGCTTTCTCCAGATGTAACTGCTTCTCCAGCGGCTCCTAGAAGATCCAGTCCAAGATAACAGGATTACCCATCCTATCCACTATGCAAATCCCCATATCTGGCCTTTGCTTCTCTTTTTTTTTATAAAACCACAAAGTTTCTGTCAGACTCTTTATTTGCCCTTCCTAGCATGGTCATGCTAATTAAATCTCCTTTCCTGGTTTTTACCACTGTGCATGTCCTTGACTGGCATTTTGGGACAGATGGATAAACAGGACCTGTTGGACTCCTCAGAGCTAAGATGCAATGAGCTATAAATGCAAACATTGTGTCTGTAGGACTGAGCCCTCCCTACTCTAACCCCTGATCCTGATTTTAAAGAATAGAACTGGGTTTTCCATTTTACTACTGGAGGATGTCTGTGTGTCTGTGTCATTCAGTATGGGGATATAGAAATATTTAAATTAATGTTTGTGAACAAACAAGGGGAGAAAAAGCATCAGTTTACATTGCATGAAGGATTTATGGGCTAGTCAGAGCATATTTACTGTGTGTTAATATAAGAGACTGAAAGATCCTTTCTATATTTTAAAATCAAATATCCTTTATTATATTCCTTAAGTCTTTTTTCCTTGACCCTAGGTATGAGTACAAAATAGCTTTTCAATAATTTTCAATAAACATCTCAGATTTACAGAAAAAAAAGCATAAAGCATAGTACTGATCAAAGCAATTTGAAGCAGTGAGAATTTGCTATGTAAATGTGAATGCAACATGAATGTGTAGGGGGTGAATCCTACCTGCTGCACCCAGCACAGGTCCTTCCACTTACTTTCATGCTTCGGGAGGAACTACCAAGCAAGCCTATTCCTCTTCCTATCCATTTCTTAGGATAGTCTTGAATAGTTTGTTCCCTTTCGCAACTCATCAGTGGGAGAATATGAAATGGATTAACTACAAATTTCTACATTTAGAGGGATGATGGTCCACTAAGTAAGTGAGTGTCCCTTGGCCAGTTAATAGGGAAAAATGCTTGTTTTCACAAGTGAATGTCTAACCAGGATGCAGACTTGAATTCCAGAAGACAATGACTTGTAACACTCACCTTTCAGCAAACAGAAATTACTCAATAGCTGAGCAAGCATTAATACACATTCAATAGGGTGCCCATCATTCATTACAGCTAGTTAAATTCTACTTTTCTTGATTTTTTTCTTTGAAGGCTTTCATTACAGTGACCATTTATATAAGATTTGCCAGAGCACAAGATTAAAGCAATGTGTACTAATTACTGGTTTCTGTAAGTGCTTTGAATAAGACAAGAAAACCAGTTTTTTTTTAAAAGTTATTTTGTGCCTAGTTATAAGTTTCAATATATGGGACTATAAAAATCAAACATCAAAATTAATATGGTGATTAATCAAATATAGTTCATGTTGCATGTGAAACAGACAGCAAGGGAAGAACTGGTTTTAAAAATGCATTATGGATAGTTGCCATGGTTTCTCTCTATTGTAAAACCTGCAAAAAACCAAAAGGTTTTCTTCTATCTTCTTAAAGCAGAGGCTATATGTTATAGGCAGGGTTTGCAAGGAGGACAAGGCACACAATTTATATTATTATTTATAATGGTCACTAAGGAGTCAAATACAAAGAAAATGCAGGAAATCTGTCCACACACTAAAGACCTACAGAGCCCAGCCAAGGGCTTGGATCCCATGGCAATCACCTGCATGAGTTCAGCTGAAAACCTAGACCTTATGACAATGACTCATGTAAGTCTATGTCACAAATCTGTGCTGGAAAGACCCAAAAATCAGTGGTGGAAGCCATAAAGTCTGTGCCAGCAGGTTGAAGGTTCTACACTGGATGCAAAAATCGACACTCAAAATAAGGACCAACACTCCCCCAAAAAGTACCACAGTCATTCTCAGCGAAATGAGGTCCCAAGCTCCTCCAACAATGAGAACAGCCAAGTACCTATCAGGAAGCCAGAGTGACAGGCTTCTCCTGGAGATTGCACAGCACGCATCTTCCTCTTCTGAGCGAGGAAGCAATGCCCAAAGTAAGGACCAGAGCTCCCCCAAAGTGAACTGCAACCATTCTCAGTGAAAAGGTCCTGAGCTCCTTTGATGATAACAGCCAAACTCATATCAGAGAGACCAGCATGACAAGCTCCTCCAGAAGAACCAACAGCTTCAACAACACTTAGGAGAACTCATGACACTTAATTCTTTCTCTCCAGATCTCCTTTATATCTTGGCAAAAATCCTCAGGTGACACCCCCCTACCCTCGCAGCGCTAAGCTGATTCAGTTCAGCTGGTGTTACGTTGACCACCAGTTTTTAAATCCATCACCACATAGGCTATGGGACAATTCCTTGGAATAAACATTTTTCTCTGTGTGTATTTTACTGGTCGTCTACAAAAAACAGTTACTGGTACACTAGACATGTCTCAGAGTTTCACTGCTCTTTTATCTTTTCTACTTGGCCTTTAGTTTTGTTTCTTTCTAGTTTTTTTTTTAATTTCTTGCTGTGGTTTTAATTTGTGAACTAGTGAGAGAGCCATGCATGTACTTTCTTCTTGTCATGAGCTGACAACTAAGGTTAATTCCTTCAATATCTCCAGAATAGTAACTTTTTGTTATTAAGACAATCTTAATCAACAAGAACCAAATTATTTTGTGAGTTTCATGGTCACAAAATTCTATTTTGCCTTGTTCTATACAATATTGTCATACAAATAAATGATCCCCAATGCCTTAAAAGACAACAGGTGATGGTCCTGAAGGACAACATTTATTTTGCAAAACATATTTCCATACAAGTAGACAGGATATTGTGAAAGTGAAAAGGGAAGAAACTGCTCAAAGGGAAAGAACAGCTGAGATGAGAGAAAAGAGAAAAGAAAAAAAGGGAAAATATTATATATATATATGCATGTATATATACATGCATAAGATGGATAATTATACTATTTATCTCTGTTAATCAAAAAGAATGGTTTGTACTTTCATTGTTTGATCATCTTTTCATGCCTATATTTTATAATCTGAGCAACTACTTTGAAGGTAACAATATGCAATATATTAACCATTGTTAATCTCAAAAAAAGAGGAAAGGTACAAAGGAGAATTAGAGATGTTTTTAATGAACAGATAAAGAATATGAGAGAAAAAAGTATCTGCAGAAGGAAAGAGAAACTTCAGAAAATCAAAGGTATAAAATTTGATTTAGGAGAATTTTCTGATTAAAAGCTCATTAAGGACCTTCCTCTACCTTAAATAAATCTAAGTTTTAGATTCAGTTTTCTTCTAGATACTATTCAAGAACTACAGATAATCTTTGAAAGAACTCATACTGATTTGTGCTAAAATTTTAGGGTGATAACACCTATCCATAATACAAGAAAAGTCCCACTAATCAGAAGCCTATGATCATTTTTTAAAAAGACAATAATTCTGCTGATGTTAAGTTCAAGACTTTTGCCTTCTCCATTAAGAACCAGTTATCTTTCACCTCACACTAAGCAAGAATATTCTGACTTCCTTCTTGTCATTTATTTTATCTTCACATTGGCAATAATCTCCTTTATGATCTCTGTCATAAAGCAGGTGAGCAGTTATTTACCCTTTAATTTGAAATTTTTCCAGTGAAGAACCAATGTTCCCAGAACATTTTTCTTGTTTTTATTTGCAAACTATCTTTTGTGAACTGGCTTCTGGCAATTTTGAGATGAAAGTGAATGTGGCAGCTGCAATCTTAGTGTTCAAATTATGCCTGACTTCATCTTATCCTATGGATTTTTTAATGGTCTGAGGAAAAAATACATATAAATAAATTCCAGTAATTAGTTCTTAGGCTTTTTAAAGTGAATAATTACAAAATTATTGTTTAAATATGAAGAGAAATTTTATAGAAGGAAATATTCTTTAAATAACCAGCCATAAAACACAAGGAATATTTCCTAAATGTGGAAAAAAGCATTTTTTCAAAGTGAATTCAGCCTAACAATGCATGAAAATATACCAAATACATATCACCATTGGAGCCACTGATGACAACCGCTTAATTAAACAGTAATTTAATCCAGGCCCTGTACCTAGTTTGGTTGTGAATATCTATATCCATGGAAAGTTGATCAAGTATCAATTGATAAGTATCAATTTTAAAACATATATGCTAACATAAATAAATATATATATATATATATATATATATATATATATATATATATTTTGTTTTGTTTTGAGACACAGTCTTTCTATGTTGCCCAGGCTGGTTTTGAACTCAAGGTGATTCTGCTGCCTCAGCCTCCCAAGTGCTGGGATTTAAAAAAAAATTTTTTTTAATTTTAAAGAGAATAAAACAAAAGAGGACATATCTAAGCAGATCAGAACAGAACAATGTAAGCAACACAGCACTTCACAAGACAATTGCATATTAACAGTAGCTGTCATAATATCTCTTTCTTTGAAATAGTTGAGCTTAGCTTTACACACAATAATGTCAAACATAACAAAGTAGAATAAACAACTCAAGAGAATGGAAGTGTTCCAAGACATTCCGAACCAAATAACCAAAGATGAAAAAAGGCTGCTATATTATCTCATTTTCCATAAAAGTCTTGTTTTTACTATCATACATATTAAAATCCAATAACACACAATGTGATAGAACCAATGGTAATAGAAAAACAAAAGCATGGTAGGACTTCAGAGCAAGATGACATTAAATCAACACTGGCTGCCATACTGTCTTGTCTTCAAAGTAACTATTCATATGATCACATATATTAAGATCAGACAAAACAGAATAAAACCATTCAAACCAATGAATGAAGACATAAGACATCAAAGCAGTACAATGGTGAACCATGATTTCCATAAAAATCTTCTGTACTCTTACCATTTCTTACACTAGGGAGACTATATGGTATTTATACATGTGAGTTTGATTTATTTCACTTATGAGTATAGATTCAAGATGCACCCATTTATTTATAAATATCTCAATGTGATCATTCCTTATAGCTGAGTAGTACTCCACTGCATAAAAGTACCACAATTTTTTTTTTACCCATTCCTCACTTGATGGGCACTTAGGTTGTTTCCAAGATCTGGCTATTAAAAATTGTGCCCTATAAACATGGATGTGCATATATCACTGTGGTAAGATGTTTTCAGTTCTTCTGGAAATATGCCTAAGAGTGGAATAGCTGGGTCAAATGGGACCTCCAACCCCAGCTTTTTGAGGAATCTCCAGATTGACCTCCACAGTGGTTGCACCAGTCTACACTCCCACCAACAGTGCAGAAGAGTTCCTTTTTTCCCACAGCCTCTCTAGCATTTGTTGTTGGTAGTTTTGTTGATCCTGGCCGTTCTTTCTGGAGTGAGATGGTATCTGAGTATGGTTTTAATTTGCATTTCTCTAATGACCAATGATGATGAACATTTTTTCATTTATTTATTTGCTACTCGTATTTCTTCATCTGAGAACTGTGTGTTCATCTCGGATGCCCATTTTTGGATTGGGTTTTTGAATTTTGGGGTCTGATTTTTTTTAATTCTTTATAAGTTCTAGACAGAAGTCTTTTGTCTGAGGGAGAGTTCACTAAGATTTTTTTCCCAGTTTGTAGGTTTTCTTTTCACTCTGCTGGAGATTTCTTTTGACATGCAGAAACTCTTTAATAAGATACGATCCCAGTTATTGATTCTGGAAGTATTTCCCATGCAGTTTGGTTCTTGTTCATGAATTCTCTACCGACCACTATGTCTTCAAGATTTTTACCTACTTTATCTTACAACAGATTTAGTGTTTCTGTTTTAATATTTAGATCTTTGATCCATTTGGATTTTAGTTTAGTACATGGTGATAGGCATGGGTCTAATTTTAGTTTTCAGTATATGGATAGCCAATTTTTCCAGCACCATTTAACAAAGAGACTGTTGTTCTTCCAGTGAACATGCTTGGCCCCTTTATCAAAGTTAGGATGGTAGAGTGTGTTTGTAGTTGTATCTTCTAATCTATTTCATTGATCTTCAGGTTTGTTTTTATTCCAATACCTTATTGATTTTATTACAGTAGCTTTGTAGTACAACTTCAAGTCAGGGATTGTGATGCCTCCTGCCTTTGGTTTGCTACTTAGAATTGCCTTTGCTATTCTAGGTCTCTTCTGGTTCCAGATGAATTTTAGGAATGATTTCTCTAGATCTATGAGGCATGTTAGTGGTGTTTTCATTGGGATTTCATTGAATGTGTATAACAATTTTGGGAGAATGGCCATTTTTGCAATATTTATTCTTCCTATTCATGAACAAGGGATGTCTTTCCATTTTCTGAGGTTCTCTTCAATTTATTTTTTCAGGGTATTATAAATTTCCCTGTACAACTCTTTCACTAGATTAATTCCTAAGTATTTCATTTTTTTGGATGCTAGTGTGAAGGGTGTGGCTTCTCTTATTTCTCTCTTGGTGATTTTGTTGTTAGTGTATAAGAATGCTATTGATTTTTGAGTATTGACTTTGTATCCAGCTGCTTTGCTGCATTTATTTATTATATCTAGGAGACTTTCAATGTAGGTTTGGGGGTCTTCTATGTAGAGTATCATGTCATCTGCAAATAATGATAATTTTACTTCTTCTTTTCCTATCTTTACTCCTTTTATTTCCCTCTCTTGTCTAATTGCTCTGGCTAGTATTTCCAGTACTATATTGAATAGGAGCGGTGATAAGGAGCATCCTTGTCTTGTGCCTGATTTTAAGGTAAAGGCTTTCAGTTTTTGGCCATTTAATATGACACTGACTGTTGGTTTGTCATAGATGGCCTTTATCATATTGAGGTAAAGAGCATCTATTACAATTCTCTGTAAGGTTCTTATCATGAATGGGTGTTGGATCTTATCAAAAGCTTTTTCTGCATCTATAGAAATGATCATGTGATTCTTGCTCTTGACTCTATTGATATGGTGGATTACATTGATTGATTCACGTATGTTGAACCATCCCTGCATGCCTGGGATGAATCCCACTTGGTCATACCATATAATTTTCTTGATGATTTGTTGCATCTTGTTTGCCAATATTTTATTGAGAATTTTTGCTTCTATGTTCATTAGGGAGATTGCCCTGTAGTTCTTTTTTTTAGTTCGGTCTTTCTCAGGTTTTGTTAGTAGAGTGATGTTTGCTTCCAGGAATGACTTAGGGAGCATTGCTTCTCTTTCAATTTCATTGAAGAGTTTGAGGAGTGTTGGCATTAAGTCTTCTTTGTATTTCTTGTAGAATTCCGGAGTGAATCCGTCTGGGCCTGGGCTCTTCTTTGTTGATAGGGACTTGATTACATTTTCAATTTCATTAATAGAAATTGGGTTATTCAGCAGTTTTACATCTTCTTGATCCAGCTTTGGTGGTTCTTATGTTTCTAGGAATCTGTTCATTTCTTCTGTGTTATCAAACCTATGAGAGTAGAGGTTTTTGAAATAGTTCTTGATGATCTTCTGTGTTTCCACAGGGTCAGTAGTGATTTTTCCTTTTTCATTCTGTATTGCATGAATTTGAATATTTTCTTTCCTTTTTTAAAATAGGTAGGTAGGGGCTTGTCAATTTTATTTATTCTTTCAAAGAACCAACTCTGATTCATTGATTCTTTGAATTGTTTTCTTAGTCTCTATTCCATTAATTTCTGCTCTGATCTTTATAATTTCCTCCCTTCTTTTGGCTTTGGGCTTGGCTTTCTCTTCTTTTTATAGATGTTTCAGGTGTAATATCAGGTTGCTTATTTGTGTTCATTCTGTTTTCATAATGTGGGAACTCAATGCAATAAATTTTCTTCTGAGGACCGCTTTCACTGCATCCCACAGATTCCGGTAAGTTGTATTTGTATTTTCATTTGCTTGTAGATATTGTTTAATTTCTTCTTTAATTTCCTCTGTGACCCACTGATTGGTCAAGAGTGTATTATTTAATTTCCATGTGTTTGTGTGGTTTTTTCAGTTACTTTTATCATTAATTTCCAATTTCATGGTGCTATGTTCTGATAACATGCATGGGATAATTTTAATTCTTTTGCATTTACTTAGATATGTTCTGTGGGTTAGTATATGGTATATTTTAGAGAATGTCCCATGTACTGGTTAGAAGAATGTATATCCTGATGTTGTTGGAGGAAACACTCTGTATACATCTATCAAATCCATTTGTTCACATGTGTGATTCAGTTCTGTTATTTCTTTGCTGATTTTCTGTCTAGTTGATCTATCCCTTTGTGTCAGTGGTGTGTTAAAGTCCCCTGTTATAATTGTGTTATTGCCTATTTGATATTTCATTTCTGTTAATACTTGCTTTGTATAGCTGGGTGCTCTGGAATTTGGTGCATATATATTTAAGATTGTTATCTGTCCCTACTGCAGTTTTCCCCTAACTAGTATGTAGTGACCTTCTTTATCTCTTTGGACCATTCTTGGTTTGAAGTTCACATGGTCTGCAAACAGAATAGCTACCCCCACTCTTTTTTGAGTTCCTGTTGCATGGAGTATTGTTTTCCATCCTTTGACATTCAGTCTATGAGTTTCCTTTTGGGTTAGATGGGTTTCTTGTAGACAGCATATGGTTGGATGCTGTTTCTTGATCCATTCTACCAGTCTGTTTCTTTTAATTGGTGAATTGAGGCCATTTACATTAATGGTTATAACTGTCATATATTGGTTTATTGTTGACATGTTATCTTTCTGATGTTGTATCTTAACTTTCCATTCTGTTTAATTGTCTGTCTTGCTTAGTGGTTTTTTTCCTATGTGTATCTAGAATGTCTTTCAGTGTTCTTTGTAGGTTTGGTTTGTTGATCATGAAGTTCTTCAGCTGTTCTTTGTCATGGAAGTATCTTATTTCTCCATCCATTTTGAAGGACAGTTTTGCAGGGTACATCAATCTGGGATGGAAGTTGTTTTCTTTAAGGATCTCAAAAACTTCACTGCATGCTCTTCTTGACTTCATTGTTTGTGTTGAGAAGTATGCTGTGATTCAGATAGGTTTTTCTTTATAGGTGACCTGTCTTTCTCTCTAACAGCTTTTAATATTCTGTTCTTAAGTTGGATTTCTGGGATGGTGATTATTATATGTCTGGGTGTATTTTTGTTTTGGTTATGGCTATTTGGAGTTCTATATGCCTCACTAATCCATATGTCAGTTTCCATATTCATGTTTGGGAAATTTTCAGCTATTACTTCATAAATAGCTTCTTGATATCATTTGTGTTTTCCCCTTCTTTTTCTTTTATCCCTGTTAATCTTATATTGTTTTTCTTTGCATCACCTACAGCTGTTGAATTGTTATTTCCTGATTTCTTATTATTGTTAGAAGATCTTTCCTTTCCTGTTCACTAGCTGCAATCTTATCTTTGAGGTTTGAGATTCTATCTTCACTTTTGTTGAGATGGTTTTTGCAACTTTCATTAGAGTTTTTGATTTCCTGTATATCTCTTTGAATCTGCTTAATGCATTCTGTTTGTCTCTTAAACTGTTCATTCAGGGATTCTGTCATTTTGCTTTGTTCTTCTAATTGTTTAGCTGTGTCTTTGTTGGATGCATTCAGTATTTCTTTCACCACTTTTATCATTTCTTCTTTTACCTGGGAGAATATTTCTGATTTGAGTTCCCTCATAGCTTCCTGTACTTGCTTCTTTATTTCAGTTGATATCATTTAATGCATTTCAGGTATAGGTGTAGTATTTTCTTCTATGTACATGGCTCCTATTTCTTGGGGTGGGCTGGAGGTTTGAGATTGCATTTTGGTCTCTTGTTTTGTCATTTTCCTGTATTTATGCATTTCCAGCAATTTTCCAAAGCTTTGCCTCGCAGCGCGGCACCGGCTTGGCTCCTCCTTTGGTGGGCCTGGCTCCCCTGGTTGAATGAAGGTCACTGGGCACAGTCCACTCAAGCCCACAGAACCTCTGGAGCCTAGTCCAATGACCCAAGGGGGCTGGGCAGGCACCCAGTCTCTGGGATCGATGGTCCCAAACTTTTGTGGACCTGCCCTGGTGAGCTGCTACTGGCCTCTCGACATGGTGCCAGTTTGGCTCCCTCTTCGGCAGGCCTGACTCCCCTGGTTGAATGAAGGTCGCTGGGTGCAGTCCATTCAAGCCCGTGGAACCTCTGGAGTCCAGTCCAATGACCCAAGGGGGCTGGGCAGGCACCCAGTCTCCCGGATCGATGGTTCCAAACCCTTCCGGGCTTGCCCTGGTGAGCTGCAACTCACCTCAAGGTGCGGTGCTGGCTTAGCTCCCCCTTTGGTGGACCTGGCTCCTCTGGTTGAATGAAGGTCACTGGGCATAGTCCACTCAAGCCCGCAGAACCTCTGGAGCCTAGTCCAATGAGCCAAGGAGGCTGGGCAGGCACCCAGTCTCCGGGATTGATGGTCCCAAACCCTTCTGGGTCTGCACTGGCAATCTGCAACTCACCTGGTGGTGTGCAGCCCTGGCTTGGCTCCCCCTTCGGCTGGTCTGGTTCCCCTTTTTGAATGAAGGTCACTAGGCACAGTCCATTCAACCCTACAAAACCTCTGGAGCCCAGTCCAGTGAGTCAAGGGGGCTGGGCAGGCATCCAGCCACCAGGATTGATGGTCCAAAACCCTTCCTGGTCTCCGTTGGCTATCTGCAACCTCAAGTGCTGGGATTACAGGGGTGCACCACTATGCCTGGCTCTAAAGTACACTTTAATGTATTTCCTTTCCTCATTTTCAAAAGTTGAAATTAGCTTGTTAGTAAACGCCTTTCTTCTGGGTTGCAGATATTTAATTTTTATTTTTTGAGCATTCCTAGCTCAATCCTATTCACTCAGCAGTTTCATGATTTAAATTCAATGCATTCTAAGTTTCCACTTCAGACCAAGGTCCACTGTCTCCTTCAGTTCCTCTGTCTCTTTTTTCCCTTTGTAAGGTGGCATCTGTGGGCAGGACTCACAAGGCCTCCCATCATCAGAAGCAAAGCACTGCTCTTGCTTAGCTTCAGGTGCCAGAGTGTGATCACTTGGGACAGTTGAACAGGAGTGACCTCCTTTGTGATGGGGACCCAGTGTTTCAGCCCACAAAGACTCAATAACTCTTCCGCCTGCCAAACCCAAGGGCTTCCGGCCCCACCTCACAGCCTGGTTCTGGGAAATCCTCATAGTCTACCTGGATGACCCCAGGGGAGGTGCATTGTAAACCCTTCCCCCTAGGTACCCCATCAGAAGCACTCTCACTACCAGATTCCAGATGGTAATCAGCCAGGGAAGCTGGGAACCAGGAGGCTGGTCTGCTGGCTTCAGTGCTCGGCTGGCAAGCCTGACTGATTTAGTGTTGTGAACACCCTATTGCCACTTAAGAAACTTCAGTGGTCTTGGTCTTCTGCATGACTTCAATGTGCTTTTTGATAATTCAGTGTACCCTACTTCAGATGCTCAAATATGTCAAGTGTGTCATGTTGCCAACTATGCTCAACTGACGAAGCTGCATTATCTTGGCATGAAAGAGTCAAAGTGGTGTCTTGCCAGAGACCCGACAGAAAGAGACACTATCCCACTGCCACACAGCAAGGCTTGGTGGATGTTCCCTCTCTCTGTTACCATCTCAACTAACAGCACTGGAACCAGAAAGCATAGACCAGCAACAAGGGCACAGCTCCCTCTGGGCCTGGTTCCTACCATCTCAGCTCTGGTTTTTCTCCTCAATACCAAAAGGGCTCTTTCTTCCAACTTCTTAGGCCAGAACCTGGAAATTACACACTTAGTCGGCTTACATAATATCCGCTAGTTTGGGATAATCACTCTCCTCTCCTGCACATAATTCTTTTTTATCCCTCCCAATAAAAGTATAGGCTTTCAGTGGTATCTTTCTGGCTACGAATTTTTAAACACATTTTTTTGAAAGCTGAAGATCAGCAGCAGTGGATTTTTTTACTAAGGCGGAATCTACCCTCCCTTTGCAACAGGAATAAGTTATCCAGGGTCAGTGAAAAGTATTGAAACAACAGTATTCCATGAAATTTTAGAAATGTAGAAAGTACTTAAGATATTCTTTCTGCTAAGTCAAAATTTTAAATTTGATAATGACACAAGTTGAGGTGAAAAAGAAGAGAAATTGGCTGCATATTTTTTTATTCTTTTGAGTTAGAAAAATGAAGCAAAAGTGATGATACCCAGGAGAAATATAAGTAAGTTAAATTTCTCTTGCTAGTGTAAAATGGCTTTTATTTGTTTTCTTTTTTCACTCTATTTCATAAGTTTTCAAGTGTGGATGACTGAAGACGTTTGTCCGAAAGAAGTAGGCTGAGAGAAACCAAATAAGCTCAGAAATGTGAATGCTTCCAAGGAGCTGATCTGTTTTACTGTGAGTCTTGTAGTTTTTAGAGCTATCTGAACTCAGTCCTTTAGAGTTCAGCACTTTGTTCTCCAAGGGGAGAAGGGGAAAGAACAAATCCTTGCTTGGTGAGGGGAGCCCTCGGATACTTTTGGTTGGTAGTTCTTTAATGTTGTGTCTTACACCTTTCTCTTTTCTGTATTTTGAATTAATTCATTTAACTGTTGAGTAGCTCTAATGCATTTCAGACTCCACAGTTAATGCTTCTCTAGGTATCTGGGGCTCTGTCTTTAAACAAGCACAGATGCCTGTGCCTGTAGATCTCCATCTGCTAGTGGTGAACATTAATTAGGGCCAAATGAATAGCAACTCAGAGCTGATGAAGATTTTGGAAAAGATAAACTGTAGAGTGGGGAGGAGATAAAAAAAATGATTGTGATTTTCAAAATGGTGGAGAAAGAGTGTCTTATGAAGAGGTGATATTTGTGTGGCAACTGGAAGGAGACATGGTTATTGATCCAGTGGACACCAAAGGAGAGAGAATTTCATCTAAGGGAAGCAGAGAAGGCTGGAGCCTGGGTGGGACTCAACCTGGAAGTTCAGCGGAGACCAAGGCATTAACAGCACAGGAACAATGGATGTGCACGTCTAATGGTGCCATCTAGAGAGGGTGGCTTCTGAATATAATGGGAACCAAGGGTGTGACATTTGATATTTAAAAGATTAGTTTTGACTGCTTGTCTCAATCACTTTCTTTGCTGCTGGGACAATGTACCTGATGCCTACAACTTAAAGAGGGAGAGGATTATTTGGGCTCATGTTTTTAGTCTATGGTCAGCTGGTCCCAAGGCAGGAACTACATGATGAAAGGGGCAGACTGAGCAAAACTGCTCACCTCCTGGCAGCCAGAAAACAGAGAGAAGGGACAGCTAGGGAGAGAGATGTACCCCTCTAGGTCATGACATCAGGCACTGATGTTCCCAAATAGGCCCCACCTCTAAAGGTAAATTAACTACCTCACCCTTTGATTTGATCTTTTCAAAAGCCTCACCTATGTATATATGAGGTCCTTGGAGGCATGTTTTATCTTAGCCATAACACCACTATTTTAATTTTTTTGCTTGTTTTTGTTTTGTTTATTGTTTTCAAGACAGGGTCTTACTATGTAGTTCAGTCTGGCATTGAAGTCACTATGTAGCCCAGGCTGGCCTCAAACTCACGGCAATCCCCTGATTTGAGTCTCCCTGAGTGCTGGGATTACAGCTGTTTATCACCATGACCTGCTACACTACTATTTTAAAAAGGAATAGTGAAAAAAAAGAAAGGAAAGGAAAGAAAAGGAAAGAAAAAACAAAAGAAAAGAAAAGGAAAAAGAATTATTGGACATTTTTAGAAGATCTTAGCAGTCATCTAAGGAAAGGGTAACAGTGATTTTCAATATCACGATATATGCAAATGTGATATTATTGGTCTATGGATGCATTTCAAAGATAGAGCCAAAAGGAATTCCTGCTTTTTAGTGGGAAGAACAATAATTTTGCCAGAATTTTCTAATTAGGGTTGTATATAGATTATAAAATAGTGAGAGCTGTAAAGGAAACCATGGAAGGCATTGGCTTAAGAAAATGGAGTGAAAAATTTGCCATGAACAGAGTTGAATAGACTAATACACACCTGCTGTAATGAGGCAAATCAGGAGCTGTGTGTGCACGTGCTTTACTTGGGAGATACCCATATTTTGGTCTCCCCAGGTGATCTAGCATGTTGTCAATGAATGCATGACTTTCAATTTCAACAGGATTCAAAGCTTAAGATAGATATAAGAAACTGTCAGCATACAGAGGATCTAAGTCCATAAGGCATAGGTGGTTTGCCAAAAGAGTGAATGCAGAAAAGAGACAAGAATCCAAAAGTGAATGATTGATGTTCAAATTCAAAAGATTAGGGAAAAGAAAGAGAACTCACAAAAGTTACCCAGAGAAGGAAGCCAGTGGCATGTAGTACCCCAGAACCAAATCGACAGAGTGTATCAAAATGAAGGAGAAAGCACAGGTACTACAAACGGGTCAGGGCAGAGACTCAGACTTGTTGGTGGCCAATAGTCAGAGAACCATCAACACTAGAGCAAGAACTAGAACTCTGACTAGTTTTCCACCTATAATGCCATCAAGACGAAGCCTTTAGTTGGCCTTCTGACTCTGAAAACATGACTTGAAGACTGAGTTTTTAAATTTGCTGTGAACAATTAATCCAGCATTCCCAAATGTCTTCGCAAGCAAGAATTGTGCACTTTTGTTCTTTTGGGTTTTTTTCCAAACTGATGACAAATACGTTTATCCTGCTTGTGGGAGACACACACCATCTTTCATTTGAGCTTTGCTTTTCTCTTCAGTGAGGTCTGAAACCTTAGGGTAAAGCTAGATAGATCCTCCCTGGGTGTTACCTATAGAGATGAAGGAAAAACAAAAGAGATCACTAGTAGAAAAGCTCACTTCCATTCATCCTGATAGTATGGTGGTAACTACACATTCGTGTTTTACAGTACAGTTGCCTTGACTATATATGATGACTTAGAAACCAGGTTTGGAGCCTGTGACATGGCAGTGGGTGTGATGTATTCTGTAAGGGGGCAGCAGAGGTGGACACAGAACTGACACTGACACGAGTGAAGACTGGTGTATGACTCTGGAAAAACTCATTGTTGGAAATTATAGTAAAAACGTCACTACAGTCCATGTAGTATAAACTAAACTGAGTGAACAAAGTAATTCTTTTTACTTGGATTTGACTTGAACTTCAGAGAAAAGATTAAACAGTTAAACTATATTCTGTAATTCAAATAGCTTGATTTCATTTGATGAAGAAATAGTCCTGTGTTATAGCAAAGACACTAATCTCTGGTAATCTGCTGTTGAAAAATGGTTATGTAGCATATTTCTCATTTTGGATATTTTCTAACTTTAAATACAAGTGATCGCTACATTTTGGAAGAAACAGCAGAGAAAGAATTCAGTGACCACATACACCCCAAATAATGGAGCACAGGACTAACACCCCACACTGTCTGCCCTGCTGGCCTAGTGCTTACCAGTATCTGTGGCAAGCTCTTCACTGTGCATCCTCAGAATGGCAGATCGCATGCTGCTTCCATTTAGCTCTGCATGTCTTCAGCGTGCTATGGTGTTATGTATTTACAGATATCAAGCCTATATTGCCTTAGGAAATGTTGAATTAAATGTACAAAAATATGTACACAGCTTTCAAAGCCCTTGGGGGCTCTGATACTTGCACAATATCTTGCAATTTAGAGTCCACTGCAGGGGTACTGTGGAGGCCAGACGGGCAGTTTCTGAACTACGTCTGATCTTCATGTGTCCCTCTCAGTCTCATCTCCTATCTCTACCCTGAATAATATAGATGCCCATTTATCCCAGGATATGAGGCCCAGAAGTGGAAAATTTTTAATTGTTTCTCCAAAGTGAGAAACCACTTAAACAGCAGAATAAATTCCAAAGTACTTGTTCTTCCTCTGGGTATTCCTTTAAAGTTTATCTAGTGATTCTTTGAAAAATGCAATCGTTGAACTTCAAGTGTGCCACAAGAATTGAAGTCCAAAATCAAAAGATGGTTATTTCCTCTCTGCAACCATGGACTATCTCCCTGGGAAAGCTAACCTGCATAGAAAGCTCAATTGTCTTCAGTCAGTTTCATAGTTAATTTAAGTGTGTGTGTGTGTGTGTGTGTGTGCACACGCACGTGTGCTACTTCCATGCTATATTATACTGTTAGACAGAATAATGAGGGGAGAGTGGCAGAAGAGGACTGGCTGAAATTTCACCTTTTTGTTTAATTCATAGTGAAATTAAGCTTTTATTTACTAGACTGATGTTTCCCACGAACTTAAAAGTAAATCGATACTGTGCAAGGTTATATGATTAAACTGCTATGTAATCACAAAAACCCAACCTCAATTTCTCAAAAACTTAGTAAAATTCAATACTGCTCATGTGTCAGAATTGAATGCAGACTTGAGGAGAAATTTATAGATTAAAGAAGCCATGCAATCACTTTCCTTTGGTGAGACTCTACGCTCTTTCTCCATCCCTGGTAAGATAACCCTGTGCTAACCCATTTTCCCATTTACCTCATACAACTGAAAATGGCAGGGAAGAGGAGAACAGAGAAAGACAATCCATGTACTTGACAAACACTTTTGTCTAACAAGTGCTTTTCAAACCATTTTTTCTCACCCTATGGTGTCTCTAAATCTAATAAATATAGATTTATTCTAAGCACACTCCAAAGAACACCTCCAGGAACCCACTGCTACCCTCTGCAGCCTCTGCCCGGGCCTTCATCTTCGGGTCTGGGCTGGATCAGGGGCTACGGTGAGCTGGGGGCAGTGGCCCAGAGAGACACCACAACCAAACCATCCATGAAGCTGCATCCTTTTCCCAAGTACTCTAATTTAACAGAGCTCTGGACTTGGATCTTTTAGTCAGGGGTAAATTATTTTATCTTTACATAATGAAGAGATCTGTATATCAAGTTATTTATGATAACTAGCTTGGAAATAGATAGTAAGAAACTATCATTTTTTAAACTTAACATAGCAGTGACAGGTCTCTATGGCCCAAGCTCATGTTGCCAGGCCAGTGCATTCTCTTCCCAGTATAAGAGGAGTCATAAGCAGGGTCATTCTTGGTGAGTGCCACATGGAACAGGTAGAGGTAATTTAGCTGAGTAAACAAGAGCAGTATATTCTGAGAGTTGGGGACAATTATCTATATGATAAAAGTAAATTCTTTCTAGTGAACCAAATGCATGCATTTTGGAAATAGTAATGTTGAGTCTATTGTACTTTGGTATCTGCTAGACACTGAGTGATAGTAGGAAACCAAAATGACAAGGTTTGACCTTAATAAACATAGACTTGTAGAAGAAAAAGCTGTAAAGCATAGTGGTATAAAAGAGCAATAGAGGATGGTGAATTTGAGGTATTTCTTCCTTCTGGAATATAAATAGGGCTGAAAATCTGACAGCCAGCTTGTGCAATAGCTGTTCTGAATAATAGAAATAGGTGCTGGAGTGTGTCATGGCTTGTATCTAGATATCCCCCCAAAGCCTCATATGGTCATAGGTGGATTTTTTTAAGAGGTGACTGGACCTAGAGTATGTGACACTGGGATTAATTCATGGTGCTATGCTGAGATCAAGGAAACTAGGTTTAAGGGTGTGAATGCTGCTTTCCTTAAGTTGCCTGGATAAGATACAGGGAATAGAAAGAACTGTGGTTATCCCTTAATGCTTTGCTACCTTCTGCCCATCATGAATAGTTTCTCCTCTGTGATGCTTGTCTGCCATGTCCCCCTGCTTTGGAGCCAGTCAGTTATGGACTGAAACCTCTGCAAACTGTGAGCTAAATAAATCTTCTCCCCTTTAACTTCAGGTGTCTGGTATCTGATTTCAGCAATGAGAGAAAAGCAACTAAGATAGGGTGTCAAACAGAACAATTACACGTGAGCCTTAGGAAGCAGAGGAGCCTTCATACTAACCACAAATGGCCAATGTCTGGGTTTATATAGCAAATGAGAAGAAATTGCCTTTGTGTTTTACCACCTTACTTTAGTTTTTCTGTTTAGTCAAATAGGTTGTAGCCATCTACCCTGTTTTCCACACACCATGTGTGTGAAAGTGATAGTGTGTACTCCTCTGGAATAGCTCTTCATAAACCTGGACTATTTGACTTCTTGTCATGTTCCTTATTTCCCAAGAGCCACTCACACTCCTTCCTTGAATTCACCACAGTCCTACCACATGCGCCCAGCCCCCCAAACAAGCAATAAGCAAAGCACAACAAAAGGCAATTCATATGCTTCCCAGGACAAAGTCTCTGAGGATGAGCTCTAGAAAAAGAAAAAGAAGGAAGGAAGGAAGGAAGGAAGGAAGGAAGGAAGGAAGGAAGGAAGGAAGGTGTATTAGTCAGGGTTTTACTAGGGAAAACAGATATAATAGGGTCTATGATGGAGGCTGAAGAATCTATGCTAGAAAGCTGAAGTCTACACTGGAAGCCAGGAGAAAATGTCCAAACCAAACGCAAGGACTGGAGCTTCTCCAACGAGTGGAATGCATTTGTCCTTCCTCCTTCCCTTTTATACCTCAGGTGATGAGCCACCCTAGGGTGAGTCTTCTACCCCAAGGGTATAGAGTTGCTAAACCCATTTAGTTAAGCTTCTAAAAGTCTCAAGTTGACACAGTCAATCAACCACTAGAGGAGGGAAGGAAGGGGAGAAGGAAAAGGAAGAAAATGAGAACAAATTATAACACGATTGACTTAAACTGAATTGAGTGCTCTGCATGTTTATGTGGGTGTTAAAAATTACATCTCTAAGTGAAGAAAATGCTAGCAAGAGGATTGTTTTGTTTTACAATACCAAAATTTAAAAAGCATAGCAAGCAAACAAAATGAGGAGGTTTTTCTAGTTTTTGACCCTTTGGCTTTGGCTTTTGGATTTCCTCCCTTACGTTTCATTTGTTATATGCAAGTCTGCACTTGAAGAGGTTGCTCCTCATCTAATCCCACATAGAGCCTTAGCTAGGTTGCTCAGCTGCACTGTCCTGTGCATAAGAAAATCAAGGCTGAGATTGTTTTTCTTGTCAGGCAGTGACGCCATTAAAGTGAAAAAGAAATCATTTTCACTGTTACACTGGAGGTCTTTGTATTAAATTTGGGGGTTATGTGTTTTTATCCCATTACATTATGAACACTTTATTGCTAAAGGCATAGCAGGTAAATGAGAGAAAGAAACAAGTTTTAGGTAAGGCATTGGGTCTGTGTTCAAAAAGTATACATCATGGAGCTTGAGTGGGAAGTCTGGCTACCAGATGGGAAAGGTAGCCTGAGAGTGGACTGAGAGAGTTTACATTTTCCTACTTCCATACTGTTAGAACAGAAGTGAGTTTTAGAAATGTTCAAGAAAGCCTGCTTGGCAAGCTCAAGCTCCTGAGTTCAATTTCCAGTTCTTTTCCAAAAAGAAAAGAAAGGAAAAAAAATAAAAATGTTCAGGATGCACCAGTTTAAACTATGACAAGACCTAAACAAAAAGTGGAAACCACGCAAAATGTCCATCAGTTGATGAACAAATAAACAAAATATAGTCACTTAACAAATAAAATCTGGTCTCTGCATGCAATAGTGTAGTCTTTGTAATAAAAGGAATGAAGCAGAGTTGTGGTATAACATGGGTGGACCAGGCAGACATTATGCTGAGCAAAGAAAACAAACAGAAGAGATTGTATATGCATGATCCACTTCTCTAAAGTGTCCAAGATAGGTTATCTATGCAAATTAGGAAGAGTTGAATTGAGGGTATAGAGGGCTGGAGGTTCAGTGAAGAGAGTAGAGATGTTATCAGATTTGAAGCTTGATTTTGGGAAAGTGGAAATTGTTAGGTTTTTGGTGAAATAAGAGAGAAAAATATAATATAAAAGTAGCTTTGATTTTGAGGACATGGAGAGAACTCCATGGCTCTAGAAGCCCTGGCCTTCTCTGACCAGAAAGCAGGGTGTGGGATATATTTATAAACTCTGACGGGGGTGGCGCTTAGGCCAGGCATTTGATGATGCACAGGGGTGCGGCGCCCTTTTCTGTCCATGCCGCATCCTAGTCCATCCACACCTTGTGACAATCGCTTCTCCAGGAAAAGGACACTGCATGTGGGAATTGGGCACGGGGATCTTGAAATGTTTTTTACTGATAATTGTAATTTGTGTAGTTCAT